>CAKNYM010037898.1:3858-16753 GCA_932195095.1 Andricus curvator | reverse complement strand
AATTTGTGGAAAAACAACACATGGTATGGAAAAAATTGATGAAAAAAAGTTGTTCACCGAAAAAAGATCTTCATATTTTTCATGATAAATTTTTTGATTGGATGCGCATTTTTGCAATTATAAAAACAAAACAATTAAGACAGATACGTTTAAATATCAATGCATATTATAAATTGTAATAATATCTATTTATTTGAATGATACTTTTCCAGACTAGCTGAGAATGCAAATTAATACAAAATAAGGAAAAAATATTAAAGTAATCATGAGAAATAATATTTTCACATTATATCGCTATATCTGAATAAGCTGTCCCAGACCGAGGTACATGAATAAATATAATATTTATTTAATATAATAGAGTTGAACTTAATGTAGAAAAGTTCGCACTTTGAACAAAGTGGAGTGCGAAGTACAAGATGCCCGATGAGAATGTGTTCGTTAGAACCGAAGGAGCTTTAAAAAAGGAGAATTAAAAAATCACCAAATTACAGTTGTCGCTGCTTGTTCTTTAATTTTGAAATGTCTGGGCACACATTTTGAGAAAGTATAAAGACTGAGCACGTAGCCCTAGGTGCTCGTCTCTTAACATTTTATCCACATGACAACGTGATGTTACCAGGGCATATTCTAAGGAAATTTTAGAACTACCCGAATGCCGTCTTTCTCATTATCAAGACGTTGTATTATATTGTAAATATCATTTAGTATAAAATGACATGTACATTGAAATATATTGTTTCGTAAATAATTTCAACCTCCGACTATTTTTCTTTTCCTCGATCTCTTTTCTCTACGCTTCCTTTTCTCTCTTTTTTCCCTTAATTTTTCTTTCCCGCCTTCATATTTTTCCATCTTCCTTCTTTTCAGCAACTGCCCATTTCTACTTTTGGAACTGCCCATTTTTTTTTAGAGTTGCAAAATTCGGCAGAACTACCCGTTAGAATATGCCCTGGATGTTACCTTAGACAGTATGAGATCTTAAGGGTGGCTAACTGGAGGGCGCTTGAAAGAGTGCCCCAGATCAATGGCTAAAATTCGTGACATCCTTCTGTAGGGGAGGGGTCTTCGTATTTGTGGCAGCCGACCTAGCCACTAAAGCTATCAACATCAGGTCTCTCGAACATAGCTCAAGCAGCGGGACAGCGTTAACTACCTTCGCCAGTATGCAGGCCCTTGATTTGGCCGCCTTGGGGCCCTGTAACAAAAAAGACCAGCTCCTCCTAATCCCCTTATGATATCACGAACTAACCAAGGTTGTTGGATTAGCGAGATACTTGTTTGCCTCGCAGCCATGCACCTCTGCAAAACTGCAGAGGCGCCTCTGCTGTGATGCAAGTTAATGTGGGTAACAGTTAGACCGGAGCAGTCATTTAGGTCTGCTCCCGATCTTACTGTGCCCCAACAGGCTCCCCCTGTCCCTGGCCAACAACCCCGAAGTTGACCTGTCCGAAGTGATAGAAGGGCCTGTTGTTGAGGGCCGCAAGAGCCAGTTTACCCGGGAACCACGCCGTAGACCTCACCATCTTCTGGAGCAACTCAACCTCACCCACCTTAAGTGCTGCATCTACCCACGGCTTTGTCTCGACCACTGCTTTGAGTAGCCAAGCTTTAGTCGCTAGGTCTTTCAAGCGCCCTCCAGGTAGCCACTCTGAAGATCTCATACTGTCTTAGGTAACATCACGTTGTCATGCAGAAAAATGTTAAGAGACGCGCGCCTAGGGCTACGCGCTCGGTCTTTGTACTTTCTCAACATGTGTGCCCAGACATTTCAAAATTAAAGAACAAGCATCGACAACTGTAATTTGGTGATTTTTTAATTCTCCTTTGTTAAAGCTCCTTCGGTTTTGACGAACACATCCTCATCGGGCATCTTACACTTCGCACTCCACTTTGTTCAAAGTGCAAACTTTTCTACATTAAGTTCAACTCTATTATTATTTTTTCCTTATTTTGCATTAATTTTCATTCTCAGCTTCCCAGAAGAATATATATCATTTAAGTATATATTATTACAATTTATAATATGCATTGATATTTAAATGTATCTGTTTTCATTGTCTTCTTTTTATAATTGAAAAAATGCGCATCCAATGAAAAAATTATTTATGTAAAATTTGCAGATCTTTTTTGGGTGAACAACATTTTCTCATCAATTTTTTCCATACCTTGTGTTGTTTTTCCACAAATTTAATTTTTTTATATTTTATTTCATTTTTTATTTTTTTCTAATAATCAATAATAAATTTGTAGTTCTATTTTGGACGAACAGATTTTGTCCTAACTTTTTTTTCTCGTAGCTTGTGTCGATTGTCCAAAAATTTTTATTTTGATTTTTACTCTATTACGATTAAAACAAAAACTACGCGCCCCATGAAAAAATTACTAATGACAAATTTGTAGCTCTTTTGCACTCTGGATGACAAGTAGACAGAAATTTCATAAAACACCGCGATTTCTAGCATTATTCAAAGATAATGTTAACAATAATGATAAATTGTTCAAACAATTGCTCGACCAAATTATTGGGAATTAAATATTACCTTACCCTAATTAGAAATTGTGCAAAAAGTGAAAATTTTTGAGAAAACCGCTACTTTCTATCTCTATTTTAAGAGAGAATTGCTAAAAACAATAATAAATCATGTTACAAATTTATGAAATTATTCAAATTTCTAAAATTATCATAATTTTTAAAATGTAAAAAAATTTAAATTATACAAATTTCAAAAATTTCTTAAATGTTTCAAACTTATAGAATGAAATAAAATTTAATGAAAAAACTTTTACAATTTTCGAAAATTTATAAACTCTGAAAATTAAAATTTTTTTGAAATTATTAGAAATTTGGATATTTTCAGAAATGTAGAACATTTGAGATATTTTAAACATTTTAGAAATTTTGGGAACTATTAGAGATTTTGATAATTATAGAAATTTTGAACAGTTTAGTTATTTTGATAATTTTAAAAATTTTAGAAACGACAAAATTGGGTTCCCAAACATGACAAAACGATGAACAAACGATTTCATCAAACAAAAGTTGGATATTTTATGGTTGTTTTTCCAACTTCACGGACATAAGCGAGTATAATGAAAAAATGAATGCTGCCATTCGCTCGAAACAGAAGGTGAAACTAAGGTTGGCCGGAAAAGGAATGGTCAATAACAAAGAGAAAGGTCAAGAAGTTACACAGAAAAAGAAAATAAATGAAGGTGAAGAAACTGATATTCAGAAAAGCTCAGAGTTTCGGAAAATATGCGAACATAAGGAAATGAAAAATAAGGATGAAGTTTTAGAAAAGATAGAAAATGCAAAAATAGAGAAAGTTATTTGGTAGTTTATAAACAACCGAAGGACGAAAAAATTAACCATAAGTAGTGAAATAAAGATGTGGGATTGGTCCCTCGTTTCAGTACGCATACTTGGATGGCAAAAAGCAGACAAGTTTAGTAATTAATACTCTCTTCCACCAGTGAAAAAATAGGGGTGCTAAATACCCATTTTATTCTTTTACATATGACAGCGGTATGTTTCACAATGAAACTAACTGGAAAAAATTCCTCACAATGAGATATTAGAAATGTGATTTTCTCAATTTCGTGGATAAATTTGTAAGTGTGTGAACTACCTAAGAATTATTTTTCAGTACACAAACAATTGTCAAACCGGAGGAGGTTTAGACCGAAAAATTTTTCAAATATATATGTTGCTCGAGATAATTGAAAAAGGTTCACTTGTTTTTGTATTTTTAAGACAAATTATTTTCTAAGGGGTAACCATGCTGAACTATATTTTATTTTGTTTCTCTAAAATAAAGTAGCTCCCGAACAAAGCCAATTAAAAAAATTTTCTCACAATGAAAGATAAAAATTTGATTTTTGCAAATGGCTCGAAAAATTTTTAGGGGGGTGAACTATCTCAATATTTTTGATTACAGAAAAAATAGATAAACAAGAGTAAAATGCAGCACAGAACTTGAGAAAATATAAATGTTTCTCGCGATAAAAAAAATAAGTTTTACGTGTTTTTCACCAGAGTTTTCACGAAAAATTATTTTTTAGTGGGTAGCCACCCTGAATTATATAGTATGTTATCACTTTCCTTTAAAATAAAGTATATTTTCGGAATAAAACCAATTAAAAACATTTGCCCACAATGAGAGACCAAAATGTGATTTTCTCAAATTTGTTGAGAATACACATTACGTTTTCTTGCATTTTTTCAAAATATGGTTGGTGGGTGGCTACTATGCCATAAAATAATTTTTCTTTAAAATGCCAAAACAAGTAACATTTACTGGTTTAGTGTAAACTTCATTAATTTTAATTAAAACTATAAGTTTCACTATAAGTTTTACTGCATAATATGTATAAGATAAGTTTATGCTTTATAATACCATAAGAGAACTCGGAAAATAATAATCGATAAAGTATGAATTAAATAAATCTAACAAAATCCTCCAGATATCAGTTAAAGGTTAGAATTTGAATAATAATCTTTTCTTCACTATTTTAGATGTAGAATTCAAAAGTATTAAAAAAAACTTTTTGATAACTAGTAGCCCCAATAAATTTCATAACAAGTTTCCGTACGAATTTTGTAATTATAACACAACAGTTTCACCATTTTCAATTCAAATTTCTTGTAAAACTGTCAGAAATTTTAGATCTGCCATTATAAAGCATGTATTTTTATTTACTATCATTTCAATTAATATTCATGTTTCAAATTTAATTTCTAATTATATAAACAATTTTTCTTTGTTTAACATTTACTGAACTTATTGAACTGACAGAGCGCATATGTTTTTCAATTGTTTAATAAAGTTATTTTCGTTTGGATCGAACTTTTTACTGGAAAAACCCTAGAAAATCATAGTTTCTCGCTAGTTTTTTAACAGATTTTAAAGGTTTAGTCTAAATCATTCTTTTTTTAAGTTACTTGTTGTTGAATGACCAATTTTTATCAGCATTAAAAAATTCATGATCACGTTATATTGCAAATCAATGGTAATTTTTGAAAGCTTTACTGTAATTTCTTTTGTCCAAATTTTTGCATCTTTGTTTCACCGTATGGGATTCGCCATTTTTTATTTAGAAATTCAGAGGTTAGGTTTGGATTTACCGAACCTGAAAACCTAAAGGTCATCAACTTTGTCAAGCTACCATTATGTTTCTGACTTGTGTCTCTCAAGATTGAATTTTCCATCTTTAACCGGATTTTCCTAGAAAAGGACATGTGCGACGCAACTTTTTCTGCCACATTTGAATTCAGTAACAAACAATCCAGAAAATATAGTGTCTTGCACTAAAAGAAAACTTTTTTTCCAGTTTCAGTTCAATTTTGTTAAATGCGTCAAAAAATGACAGTATTTTGTCGCATTTTCCAGGACCGGAAATACCGGATATCAGATTGCAGAAATTAGGGTTGCCTCAGACTAACAGATCGCAATTAACTGCAATAGACGTATGTACTGATTCAAATGATAACATTGAATAATAATAACAATCTTTTTTATTTAGTTTTCTATTTTATTACTAACATTCACATCATTTTTCATTTACACTTACAAAACCCATCACCAAAAAGTATTCCCTACCATCTGCAGCCGGATATTTATTATAAGCGCTTGCATTTGCTTGGACTTCCGGCCAAGGGAGAAGAAAACTGCAGAAAAACTATTCAAAGCGCTGTTGATTATCTAAGATTTATTGATATATGAGTAGATATAATTTTAACCCTAAATATATTCATTCTACAAGCAATTTGTAGCAATAATGTCTTTCGCAATTGCGCGTACTTTATACTCAAAAACATTTTGGTTTGAATCAAACAATCATTTGTTTGATTCTATAGCATAGGAAGAATTTATTTGATTCGAAGAAAAAATGTTCCAAGTATACATTTGCGCATTCGCTGGCTCGCCGGTTCGTTCCGATCTTACAATCAATTCATTTCCAACGTTAGCGATTCGATTTTTCTGATTAGGTGAGCCGAGGTCGGACAGGAAACCGGGGTAAGAAGGGACACATGATTTTTTCTGTTTCGGAGGTGCCTTCGTAAAGTAAACGAATAGTAGTGATAGTCGATCTTAATTCGATTATTCACGAATCGCATATTTCGAGCTTATTATTGCAGATAAATTAGAGGAGACCGAAGCGGAATCGGACAGGTATCATGAAATGTTCGATGCTGAATTGAAATTTGAAAATTATTCTTCACAATCAGCAATATAAGAAAATATATTTTGACGTTTTCACTGATTAATTTCCATTCAAAATTACAGATATTCACATCCTCGAATGTGAACATTACTTTGCTCTTTTATTATTTATTATTTTTTCGTGAACTGTCGTATCAATGTTTCTACCTATTCATAAAAACTAACAGTTCTCAAAACCACATAGCTTTAGAGGAAATTATGTGTCCCGTTTCACGCCGGTATCCTGTCTCTTTCCGGACTCCTCAAATCGGAAAAATCGAATCGGAAACTTTAAGAATGAATCGATCGTTGAGAATCCATTCTGGTAGTTCGAGAATCCTCTAGTATTAACCCGATCCCGATGCCGATGCCGGTGAACCTGCTTCAATTCTGGGTACGAATAATTCAAACGGGTAATTGCGCTTCCTAGCCCACTTTTCCACAATTCCAACAGCCCAGTTAATTTCTTCTGGTAAATAACCAGCAACTCTTAAAGCATTGTGTTCAGGTGCGTCTAAATACATAGGATGATCAGTTCTAACCAGGGCAACATCCATATTTCTATGGTCGAACAATCCGGATTCTGTGTATCGATTGTCTGAAGTCCGATCGGTTCTCAAGGGTATCTTAATTTCAAATCTTTTGAATAGCACGTCTTCTTTGCGCGCTACGACGTGAAAAGCATTTATTGCAAAGCCAACGCGTGAAGGACCCTTTTCATAGATGATGGAGACTTTGCTGGGATATTCTATATCCACCAGACCAGTGGGTGGCAGACCTGGCATTTCTCTGGGAAGAATCCGTTTCTGATTATGATTCATTCGCTTGGGACGACTATGAGGAACCGACGATGATAATTCTGCAAAAATAATTATACAAGCTCATTTATTAGTACCATGTCAAGGCTGTAGAGCGGAAGGTAATACTAATGTCCGTAAAATCAGCGTGTCAACCATAAAAAATACACACTTTTTTTGGTAGAATAATTTAGTGACTATAGGGTGGTTTTTATGTGGTAGGTGTTGATATTTTGTGATCAAAATTGTAAAAATTACAAACTTTTCACGCCACTTTTTCATAATTTCAGAAATTTTTTTTCCTAATTTTTTGGAGGTCATTTGGTGATTGTATTTGACATTTTGTTGGGAAAATTGTGACAGATATTAATTTTTTTCTTATTCAAGAAAACACGCGCAACTCTTTCTGAACATATGGAATGAGCACAAATTTTGAAAGTATAAAAATCAAATAAAACTGAAATCCGGTTGATCGTTTTCTTGCTTATAATTATATATTTTGAAATCATTGATATCTGTTTGAGTTGTTGGTTTTCCCAAAAATTTATTTAAGACGCTTGCGGCTCTAGATAGTTGAAAATAATTAAAGTAATCTTGTTTTTCTAAGACAGCAAAGTTCGATTTGTATTAAAAGCATAATAATTCTTATTAAAAAGAAACGCGTAGAAATCAGAAGAGGTATATAAACTCCGAAAAACAGATTTCCATTTTAATTTTATTTTCCGTAAGCAACTTGCAATTAATTAAACATTATAAAGTAACATTGGAGAATATTTTTTATAATCACAGACAAATATCCCGGATTATATTAAACAATAGTGAGTTACATTTTGAACAATAATCAAAGACGGACAACCCATTCAACCCCATTTTGTAGAACACGTCCGTCTTTAATTATTGTTGAAAATGTGACTAATTATTGTTTAATATAATCCAGGATATTTTCCTGTGATTATAAACTAATTTTCTACAAAGTTATTTGATAATATTTAATTAATTACAAGTTGTTTACAGAAAATAACATTAAAATAGAAATCTTTTTTTTTTTTGAAGTTTATATATCTCTTCTGATTTCTACACGTTTCTTTCCAATGAGCATTATTATGCTTGTAATACAAATCGAATTTTGTTGTAATTGAAAAACAAAATTATTTTGATTGTTTTCAACTATCTTTAACTTCTCTGACAAGCTTCAACGACCTTTTGTTATGATAAGTGATTTGATAAGGACACAGATCTGTGTCGAAACGCGTCATCTAACAACATCAGAAAATACACGCTTTAACTGGTATTAGCCACTAAAGAATATTTATTAATTGAAGCTAACGTTACTTTTTGAAGAAAGGTTACGCTTAGGCTGTTTTTCATCTTTTGTTATTATTTTATTTATTCCTTATTTTGTTTATTATTTGCAAGATTATAATCTGGCAACGTGGCACTATATGTTTCCTTTTCTCAAGGCTCGGAGTCACTATTTGTTGATTTCACGTTGTATTTTCCACCTTCTTTGGTAAGAGATTTCAAATGGAAATCTTTCTCTGAAAAGAGAATTTCGAAATTTCAATTTGCAAAAAATGTCCTAGTATTGCACAGTATTATTTTTTTCAAATTGAAAAGACCAAATTCTTTTCAGTGTTTAAAACAGATGTTTCAAATATTACGAATGAGCATAACTTTCTTGCCTAGAACAACGGAATCTTTTTTATTCTTGTATCAACTCTGAATTATGTTAAAGAAAAAAGTTTTACTATAAAAACACTGTATTTTCAAATATCATGCATTACCATAGTTTCCTCACTCTTCAATAAAATGTATCAAAAATATAGGTCAATCGATTTTTCTCGAATCAACACATCTTTTATATTCTCGCATCAACTCCAAATTTTGAGAAGGACAAAATTTTCACTATGAAACTCGATTTTTCATATAAAATAAATAACCATAACTTCCTTACGCTTTAATAAAATGTATTAATATCATAGTTCAATCGATTCGTCTGGAACGAAGAAATCTTTTATGTTCTTGAATCAACTTTGAATTATGTTAATGAGAAAAGTTTTACTATAAAAAACCGATTTTAAAAATATTATTAAGTGCTAAAAAAAATGCAATTAATATTTTCAGAAATCCTTTGTCCAGTTTAAAGACATTAGGAGTGAAAATAAGCCCTCTAAATTTCATCGGTTTATCTGCAACCGTTTTCAAGTTATCGTCTTCACAAAAAAGTGTGACATCCACACATACGTCCATGCACACACACACATCTGAGCAATTGCTCAGAACATTGTATCAGACATTTTTAAATTGAGGAAGGTTTAATTAAATAAATTTAAAAATTTTGGAAAATGTTAGCATTACAAAGCTTCCTCTATGAGGAAGCAAAGAGAACTAGAAGATTTTAAAAACCTTTTTTTATAACTTAGGAGGATCTCAACAAATTTTCAGTCGACTTTATATTGTAATTTGAAAGATATTTAGAAGTCTCAGAAGTTTTTAATAGATTTAATAATAATTTGAATCTATATTTCTTTTTGAAAGTTATTGTAATTTTTTTTTCAAATCTACAATATTTGCAAACAATTGTTGAAAAGTTTAAGCATTTGGTAAATATTTTACAAAAAATTCAAATTATTTCATAAAATAATTTAAAATTTTGAAAAACTCTTAAAAACAAATAAAAATGTCAAAATATCTCTGATTATGATTTTTTTGCGGTTTTTTTAATGCAAATTATTTCTAATACATAATATACTACTTTATACTGATAATTAGAAGTTCACATAAATTATTTAAATAATTTATTATTGTTTTTATAAATTTTATCTTCAGAATAGAGATAGAAAGTCGCGGTTTTCTCAAAAAATTTCTACTATTTGTCCAATTTTCGATTGGAGTTAGTTGAATAATTAATTAAACCTAACGCAAAAACTGTGTTACCGAAAATTCTCAAAAATTAAAAAAAGCTTGGATCATCTAAATTTGTGAAGTTTATGAAATGTTCAAAATTTATAAAATTATCATAATTTCTAAAGTGTTAAAAAAAAACTTTAATCATAAAAATTTCTGAAATTTTCAAATGTTTCAAACTTATAAAATAAAGTGAAAATTAATAAAAAAAACTCTAACAATTTTTCAAAATTTATAAACTCTGAAAATCAAAATTTTGTTGAAATTATTAGATATTATGAAAAATTTAGAAATTTTGATAATTTTAGAAATATCAATATTTTCAGAAATGTAGAACATTTCAGACATTTTGAAAATTTTAGAAAATATTAGAAATTTTGATAATTATAGAACTTTGGACAGTTTATTAATTTTGATCATTTTACAAATTTTCATAATTTTTGAAATTTTAGGTATTTTAGAAATTATGTTCATTTCACGAATTTTAGAAATTTTGAAATATTTATATATTTTGGAAATTTTTGTAATTTGATAAATTTGGGTAATTTTATATACATTTGATACGATTTAGAAATATTAGCAAATTTTAGAAATTTTGAAAATGTACGGAAATTTAGATAATCTGAAAATTTTCAAAATGTTTGGAAATTTCCAGTATCACAGTTTTTTGCGGTGACAGGGTCGATTAACGCAAAATGTGTGCTCACAGATGTATAAACTTTTCTCATTTACGTACGAAGTCACTTTTTACTCCTAAAAGTAGAACTTTATCCCGGCTTGACAGGAATGAACCAGGGCTGAAATCATGCAAGTCCTCTGAAAATTTGATTTTTCGAAAAATTTTCTTGTCAGCATATCTGACTCATCATATTCTATTTAGGGCCGAGGCTGACCAAAGAAGGTCACTACTACTTGAGAAGGCGCCGCTCGCGAGTATGGTGTTCATCATATTTTTTATTTGATGACTCACACAATTTCGACGCCCAAACGTCAAAAGTGAGTTTTCCATTTCAAAGAAACGACCTCCAAACGATTGGTAAAAGAATTTTTCAAAAAAATTAAAATTTGTTGTGCAGCGTTAAGTTAGCACTCCAATTTTAAAATCTCATATATTTCTGAGTTTTTCCGTCCAAACGAAAAAATTTGGTTTTCAAACATGAACAAACGATGGCCAAGCGATTTGATTGAAAAAAAGTTAGGATCTGTCGAACTCACGGTAAATATCGCGTTTTACTGAATATTACTTCAAGATAAAAAGTGATGTTATCTATGATAATTATAAGATTATTAATTTTGTAGATAGAACTTCGTGTCCTTGGGTTGAAATAATATTGAGCAAATCAAGATAGCGAAACTTCGTAATAAAAGCTGACGCTTGAGGCTGTTTGTCATATTTCTTTATTTGCACAATTATAATCCGTCAACGTGGCACTAGATAGAACTTTGTGAAACGTGTCATGGCAGACCCTCCCAAGCGCCATATGTTTTCTTTCCTTAAGGCTTTCAATCACTAACTTTCAATTTCACGTTGTATTTACCACTCTCTTTGATAAGAGATTGCAAGTGAGAATATTTTTCTGAAGAGAATTTTGGAATTTCAAAGAAAAAAATCTGCCCGCTTCGCGGGCACATTCTCATGGCGCGCTTCGCGCGCGGCTCGCTTCGCTCGCAAGTTTCGGCGCGCCTAGGACGCGCACCTGTTGGATCTCGCGCTTCGCGCTCGATTAGGTATTCATCTCGCGCTCGGACACATTTGTCGTCTAGGTTTTCACACTTCGTGTGCTCGCTATTGCGCGCTTCGCAGGCTAATACTCTCTTAGTAAGCTTCATCGTTATGACCTGCTTTTGGTTTAATTATGTGAGTTTTACATAAAAATAAGAACTAATTTACTTAAGGTTCTATCGACCTTAAGGAACACATTCTCATCACGACACTCGCGCTTCGCGCTCGATATTTGGTATGATCATCATGTGAACCTCGCGCTTCACGCTCGTTTGTGTTCATCGTGTAATAGAAACCCAAAAGTTTGAGCGCGCTTGTTGCGCGCAATTTGGTCGTCGCGCTTCGCAACGACCATATGTTATGTTTAATGTTCTTCAGATAAAAATGACTAAAGTTGTATTTGATTTAAAATGAAGAAGGTAATTCCTTTACTTCAGCGTATATTTCCGTATCTTTATAATAAATCCTACAATCAGAAAGATTCTTTTCCAACTATCTGAAAAGGGGAGAAAAAAAGTATTTAAGTCGTTTTTGGAACATATATCTTGCTTTTTCATTCATAATCAAACCGACCCCTTGACTACCATGTGATTCCCTATCTACTCCTGACCATATTTTAAAACCTCAATCAAAGTTTCAGTCCATTCCGAGGCTACCTTATGTTTGTATTATTCATGTTTAGATTGTACACCCAACTACCACCTTTATGCGCGAAATTTGTTGTGCGAGTCGAAATCATGCCCAAGTTAAGTAGTGATTCGTCGTATAGTGGAGAGTCCAGTTCTTACGTCAGTCCCACCAAAACTTCTGTTACGGGGGGCCGCCGCGAGGACAAGGAATGGAAACCGAGAGAGTCGCAATTGGTTGATGTTTTATACTGAGAAGGTCACCAGCTTTCAGCAGCGTTGTATTAGATAGGAGTTCATATGTTTCCATCTGCGCATTCTCGGCCCACCTCTAAACGAGGAACCAATAACTCGTTTTTTTTTTTTATTAATATATATATATATATATATATATATATTCATTTCGTCTATTTGGAACATAGTTCTTGAAATATAAATGTAATAGTCGAATTTTTTCACAGAAATTATTTTAGTAAACAAAGATCAAAACGCATTCTGAAATAAAAGTCAGATTTTCAGTCAGAAGAAATTGTTTGAATTATTATTATATTTTATTGTTTCAATCGTTAGAAATAGTATTGAGAACATAAAAACAATGAAATATTGTGAAAAAACACACCCGAGATGAAAAATAAA
>CAKNYM010037892.1:24024-51314 GCA_932195095.1 Andricus curvator | reverse complement strand
GCTTATTCTTGTATTCGCAGTTAACCTTGGGGGCTGTTCAGCCTTAAGGGCCGTTCCTCTATCCGCAACCTGAGGACGCGCTACGGAGTGGTGATAGGAAACCCACTAAATATATAAATTGAAAATGGAGTTTGTTTTTGCGCCTGAAACCGGCAACACCGACAGCCCGACGTGCACAATAGTCAGAGTGTTGCCGGTTTCAAGCACAAAAAACACTCCATTTTCAATGACAAAAAAAAACAAGAACATTTTTCGGAAAAACCTCTGTCCAAACCGGTATAATTGCCTTTACATTAGGTGATAACAATATTACGTTAAAAAATTCATCCTTTTAGACGTATAGTGGATCAAGCGAAACCGAGACTCGTTTGAAGCGCCTTAAGGATTGTGAATTCAAAGCCTAACAGAATGAAATCAAAAACGCATGAGGAACGTGGGGGTTAAATTCTGAATTCAAAATCCTCGAGTTTTGCAATTATATATTTAGTTTAATTATTATCTTAGAATATCATGAAATATCCATTATTATTATATCCTTTCAGGGTTAAAAGTTAGAAATTCTAAGCATACATTTAATATGCATTTCATCAAAATCTGAGAATACGTGTTTTGATATATTAGGAATTGGAATTTTAAAATTCCAAAAGCTATAAAAAGGACATATATTTTTCAGAAATGCTTACCACCATCGTAAAGCTTCTCAAATTTTCTATCGAATTCGTTGAATACAAACCTTCTTTGGTTTAGTATTGATCCAATAACATTTCATGCAAGAATGGTCTGTACACCAAAGTATGTCTACTACCACCCCACATATGTCGATAACCATACAACATGGTGATCTATGTTTTTACACCTACAATAAAGTCCTATAATGTTACAATTTACCAAAGTTTAAAGAAAATTTCCTTTAATTTCGAAAGACTCAGAATTTGTAAGCCCCCTGGCATACGTGTGAGTCCCCTGGTCTCTAAAAATCTAGTAACTTCAATAATTGACCAATAGGAACGCTTCCTGTATTGATACTTCATAAAAGCATTAGTATTGTTCTAATGAACACGTCCAAGTAAATAAATTAACATTTCACATATTTTTATTATTCAACAAAACATAAGTGCAAATTTACACTTCGACGAAGAATGACCCAGATGCTAAATACATTAGCTTAAAAAAATATATAAAAATTTATTATCCGCATACTTTTCGACCTTTATTGATAATGTGGAGTGTCGCGACACTCCAAGCGACTTTTTATTTTACACTAAACTCAAAAAAGGCACTAATAAATTTCACCACCGACTAGAGTCGACTGCCAGAGAGTGGAAGTGAATTAGGGCTATTGAACCGAGCCAATAGGAACCACAAAAAGGCCCAGAAACGTAGCCGGAATTTCCGTTTGGGGTGTCATAGTACCCCGCATTATCAATCTACGGTTAAGAAGAATGCACAGTGCATATGGGCGTTTCCACGGAAGGTGTCATTTTTCTGCCACCGTGATATTATAGGGAAACCTACACTTAAAATACAACTTAAATTGGAGGAAAATTCACAGACAGACTCCCTGAAATAGGAACTAAAGTTCACAGTCATTACAGAAACCCTCATAAAAAGATATAACATATAATAGTTGGACAACATCCCAAAAATATCCCTTTGTAATATTTCTCACTAGCCACAAATTGAATGCCGTGCATGCTCACAGCTTTTCTGCGCAATGTTTGAAAATTCTGAGAAAAATCTCGCTAGTTCACTGGAGCATAGGCTACTGAAATTTCATGGATTTGACATTGTGCTTTGCTTTATTTACTTTATAACGCAGACGCCATATAAAGGAAAAAGATGTACTTCTAAAATCATCGAAGTATCACACATTCGAATATCGAAAATTTTGAATTTGGCGAAAATTGTCCCCTCCATCGCCGTACTTTACTCCAAGAATATTTGAAACACACTTTTCTATGCTCGCTAGAGAAAGTTAATATCGCAGTGCGCGCAAAAGTTACGTCCAATTTAAGGCTAAAATGTCCACTCCAGAGTTTCAGCGAAAATGTCCACTCCAGCGCCAGCAGCTGTAAAAATCGCGCGCATTAAGATAGGATTGAATTTTTTGCTGTATTTCGGTGGCCAAAAAACGTCCCCGCAAGGAAAATTATGTACCTCAAAAATCGTATCCATTTCGTAAAAGTCGAAGTTAAAATATGTATATAAATGGTTTTTCTTTAAAAGTTACATGTCGACAAAAAAATTTTGTTTCACAAAAAAAGTTCCATTTTATTGAAAGGAACAACCTTTGTCTAAGACTTTTTTCAACAAAACTAGAATATTTTGAAATATTACAAAAAGTAGGTAAATAATGGAAAAAATATTACTTTCTTCTACCAAATTACTCGTCTACAAATATTTTTGGAACAAAGAGGTTTTTATATTTGAAAGGCCTAACATTTTTCGCAAACTAACATTATTTTAGTAAAAGTAAAATATAATTTTTATATAAAATTTTCGGCAAATAAATCTATCATTATTATAATAAGTTAAACCTTCTCTAACATTTGCTTACTTTATTTAAAGTACATGTTTCGTGGTACATCCCAAAATAATTTCCACTCAATTTTATTTGAGTAATATTAGAGAGAGAAACAGTAATATTATTATATTATATAATATATAATATATTGTATCTATATTAGAAGTATAATATCAGTATATCCATAATATAATATAATACAATTTTTATATTCAATAGAACTTAGAGAGACACTGTCTATACGGACTTTTTGAAACTAGTTTGTGTACAAGAAAGAAAGAAATTGTAACAAATTATTGAACTAAAGATTTCCGCTTTGAATCAAATTATCCATATACAGTAAAGTCTCACTTATTTCAAGTCCCCCTTATTTCAAGACCTCCTTATTTCAAGCGCCCTGTATGCGATTATTTCATTATTATTATTGCGCAGTTCCGTCAACCCCCACCACGGTCCCTGTACGCTCTGCTCCGCGTCAGAGGCTGACCAATGAAAAACAAGAGGTCCGAACAGCGCCCTCGTTGGTTTTAAATTGAGTATTTTAGGATGACCTCATGGGAATGCAGACTTTTTCGAGAAAGTATTCTAAACCTGAAAGTCATAAATGTACAAATAGTAATATTTCTCAAGTGTATAATGTATTTTCTCAGTCACGTTCCATTCTTTCGTCGATTGACAACCTTTCAGTCTCACGAAATAAAATAAAACATCATAAATTTCAGGTTAGTGGCACGTCAAATTAGTAACCTCAAATTTCGGAAAGTTGCTTGTATTTCGTGACACTGAAAGGTCGTCACTCGAGAACAGAATGGGACATGACTGAGAAAATAGATTTTACACTTGAGAAATATTACTTTTTAGACCTGTATCACTTACCTTTACCTTTAGAATATTTTCTCCAAAAACTCATGTGCAGTTGCAATCCTATATATGCTAACCTTTCTGACGGCTGACATTTCGACCTAGCCTAGCATTCCAGCGAAATATTTGAGTCACTTTGTGATTCTATTATATTGATTTTTAGTTGGCAAGTTGTGCTATTTCCAAGAAATTTTACATTTTTCACGTCGTACGTCAACAAAAACACTGGCCAACGGATCGCGACATTTTCAACTGCACAAATCGGGGCCATCTGAAACGTTTCCAATTGGAATACATAATATTGCGCAATCTCCGGATGTGCGTAAATGTATCTTTGTTACTATTAGAGGAGTCACGTTAGACGTTAAAAATCAAAAAGCTATCATACATATATATACAGTGTCTTGTTGCTCTAGGACTTAATTTATTCAAATTATTCAAGTTTTAATCGATTTTTGGAAATTTAAAAAAAAATGGATGGTATAAACCTTACTTGACTCCTCTATATGCTGCTGGTGTTTTTGATGCAAGAGTCGCAACCGTCTCTCGCCCTTTGAGCTGAAAAACTGCGTGGGCCAGCAGTTTTAGGAATGTTGGGTCTATTTATGTGTTTTATTATTGATAGTATTTATTGATTTCAAATCGACCGCGGTTTTCGGCACATGCGCAGTTGAAAAAGTTGCTTAGAGCAAGCGCAGCAATACAAGGCCAGGCAGCCAATGAATGTCGCTTGATAAAAAGAACCTGCCCACTCGCGGTAGAGGTGGGGGCCACTCCAGCCTTGAAAATAACGAATCCTTACGTTTCAAGGACGCGGAAATACGCGGGACTTCACTGTAATTAGCATTTATATAATAAAATATATACTTGTATGTATTTCTTTAAGTAACTGGTGCTTTTTGTTACTAAAATTACAACGAAGATATGTATTTGCTTGTAATTATTATTTGTTTTATTCATACTGCTTTTCACGAAAGAATTTTTCGCAATATTTCGTTGTAAGAATAATAAATATAATAATATACTTTATAGAACTGTGTAATTTACGAACTGTCATATTCTAAATGCTCAGGATATATATTTTTAATCAAGAAGATAATGATTAACACACTACTGAAAAGTATCCTGAGAATTTAGAAAGAAGAAACAACCCTGCTTGATCTTGTAATTGTAATTTGTAATTTATTGAAAAAGTCCCTAGCGCTAAGTAGCCATCTAAGGAAGAAAATATACATAGGAATATTCTTAAAAATGAGATCGTGGCACAGTAACTGGATATGTGTATTTTATTATTATTAGTTCTGGGTTGAGACCGTAACAGCCCCTGACGCTGGGGTAATCCCGTTGCGTCCCCTTGTGAGCCTAAGCGGGACCCCAAAGCCCTCTTCATGGGGAGAAGACCGCAGCCACGCTGTTGGCTGATATCTCTGACTCACTGATGCAGTAATTGCCTGTGAGCGTTAGACGTTTCCCCACAATCGCAGGGCAGTGACAAAGGATGTGAGTAGCTGTCTCATTATCCTTTCCGCACAGACGACAGAGGGGACTTTCCGCAAGCCATATCTTATGTCTGTGATATCCGAGGTTCCCATGTCCTATAAAAATTTGTGTTAGGACTTTGATTTCGTTCCTGCCGAGCTTGAGTATTTCCCTTGCTCGGATAGATTCAAGCTTTGAGCCCAAGAGTATTTTGGCCTGTCTGCAACCTGAGACCAAACCCCACTCATTCGGATGTTCCTCAGTCAGCCAACTTTTAATTTCTTCAGTGACTGACCTACTGGAAATACCTAAAACTGGCTCGGGTCCAGTAAAATTTCTTCTTGCTGCTAGTTTGGCTCGTTCCTGGAGCCATCTGTAAACCAGTTTTCGCCATCACTGGCCATTTTGTCCCTGGGCATGTTCTGGGTCGGCCTCCTCGCGATGTCGACTGGGATCATCACTGCTGTCGAGATCCTTCTGTCATTTACCAAATTCAGTCTCCAGGCCGCCTTCTCAGTCACGGCCTTGATGTTGAGATGGAGGGGCTCCAAACCGATTATTGCCCCCAGTGCCATCGTGAGTGTCGACTTCGAAGCACCAGCGATGCCTCTCAAAATCAGTCCCCTGATCCTTTCCAGTCAAGACTTCAAAGTGGACTTCAAGTGGAGCCTATGGCTCTCCTACAGATCCATAGAGTCGCTACTAGCTTCTTGCACTTGTTTTGAAAACAACCGCGTCTGTCTTACTCGGATTAACCGATAGTCCAGTTTTCTTGCACCATGAATCCACTATCATCAGTGCTTGCTGCATCACTCCGAAGAGCGCATCCAGATGCTGGCCGCGCACGATAACCAGTATATCGTCCGCATAGCCTATGAAGTGGTGGCCCTGACTCGAGAGTAGATGAAGCAGTTCATCCACTACCAAGCACCACAGCAAGGGCGATAAAACTCCTCCCTGCGGACATCCCGAATCAACGGTTCCACATAAAGTGGTATCACCCTTAGTCGTAGTTAGATTCCTGTTGGCCAACATGTGACACGTCCATTCCACAACTGCAATAGGCACACCATGTGTGATCATGGCCGCCCTGATCACCTCTCCAGAGGTTTTATTGAAGGCTCCTTCGATGTCCATAAAGGTTCCAATCGCAGGCCTTTCTCCTTCAGTTGTCCTTCAATTAGGTTTACTGCTCCGCTTAGGGCCGTCTCCGTCGAGTGGTCAGCCCTGTAGGCGTGTTGCTCCTTGTGGACTGGCCTACTTGACAAGACCTAATCGCGGATATATCTATCCACAAGTCTTTTCACTGTTTTTAGTAGAAAAGATGTTAGGCTGATGAGCCGGGAATCCCTTGGCGAGGTATAACCGATCCTACCTGATTTCGGAATAAAGACTACTCTCGTACCCCTCCATGCCATTGGGACATATCCCAACGTCAGACTAGCCCTAGTAAGTCTCACTAGCGGCCCTATGATGACCTCTCCTGCCCTCTGTAAGAGGACTGGATATATGCCACCTGGTCCAGGAGACTTGTAAGGACTGAAAGATTTCAGGGCCCACCTGACCCTGGCGGGGGTGACAATCTCCGAAACGGCCAGCCGCCGTTTCGGGCCCAGTTGGGCCGCAGACAACTTAGCTTGCCTCTGAGGTGCCGTCCCCTTTTCCCCAAACCTGGAAAAGCCCGGGAAATGTGCCTTGATCAGGTGAGCCAAGGTATCTCCGTCCGACTGAGTACCCCCCGCCGGGCAATTTCAGAGTGCCGAGAATAGCGTCCGGGTTTCGTGAAAGCAGCTTATCCAGTCTAGCCGCCTCAGCTCCCTTCTCGATGTATGTGCAAAAGTTTGTCCAGCTCTCTTGCTTTGCCTTACGTATTGCACCCCTGTATTCTGCCCTCATCGTTGTGAATGAGGTCCATAATTCCTTCGTTTTGCCAGTTCTGGTACGTCTGAACCTCTCTCTGGTTTCCCTGCGAAGCTCTTCGAGTTTCCCATTCCACCAGTGTGTCTCCCCAGCCTTTCGGACTCGTGTAGGCCAACAATTACTTTCATAAGTAGCTTTGATGGCTTCCCTGAAAATTTTGGCTGCCATCTCCAGGGTATCCACGTCTCGAATTGACCTGGGAACCTCTGAAAGTGGATTCCATGGATTCCAACTCGAACTCTGTGTGTGAGTGATCTGAGAGAGTGGGTTCATCTGAAACTCTCCACTTCTTGATATTATCTCTAAAACTACTGGTACAGAGAGTGATGTCAATGACTTCCTCCCGGACCGAGTTACGGAAAGACGGGTGTTCCCCGTGTTAAGAATATCTAAATCAGTGGTGATTAGTGCTGCCCCAGCAGAAGAGGAATACCCCTTACCTTGCAATATTCTACCAGTGTACATACCTCCACTGGTGGGTTGGTATAGCTGTCATAAGGAAAGTAAGCCGATCCCAGAACTAGCCTTCCTATTTCTTTGAGATCCGTGGATATCACCATCAGGTCTCCCGAACATAGCTCAAGCAGCGAGACAGCGTTAACTCCCGGTTTGGCCGCCTTGGGGTCCCTGTAATAAAAAAGACCAGCCCTCCCTAATCCCCTTATGGCATCTTGAACTAACCACGGTTCTTGGATTAGCGAGATACCTGTGTGTCTCACAGCCATGCCCCTCTGCAAAACTGCAGAGGCGCCTTTGCTGTGATGCAAGTTAATTTGAGTAATGGTTAGACTAGGAGCAGTCTAAAGTTGACCTGTCCAGAGGGATAGAAGGGCCTGTTGTTGAGGGCCGCAAGAGCCCTCGTCTGGGACTCAGGAATCTGCACAACTAGGAGATGCCTGGTGCCTCCTACTGTGCCCTCTTCCTGAGGGCTATCCTGCCTGACGATTCGCCAGGACGCTGTCTTAAGTGAGGGGTTGAATTTCACCAACCGCCGGAGTACCTCAGATGGGTCTTCCAGTTTACACGGGAACTTTGAGTAGCCAAGCTTTAGTCGCTAGGTCGGCTGCCACAAATGCGCAGACCCCTCCCCTGCAGAAGGAGGTCACGAATTTTGGTCATTGATCTGAGGACACTCTTTCGAGGGCCCTCCAGGTAGACTCCTTGGAGATCTCATACTGCTCCGTAGTGAGCATCGAGTCCGGGTAGTTGGTATCGGTCACCACCATCGTTAGGAGGTTAGGCCTCTGAGCGGCCGTCAATACAGCTCCCGACGACTCTCTGTTCTTTGGCTGCTGGACCGCCTTGTGCCTCTTCAAAGGCTTAGCCACCCCCGGTGGGGTGTCCTCTGAGCCCCTACCTTTCTTCTGGGCCTCAGTGCTGGATGTCGGCCCTCTAGCTGCCGACGTTCCAGCTCCCGCAGCTGCTCTACTAGCCTGCTGCACTTGCCTCTTCAGTCTCCTTTTCAGGGAACCGTTGATGCGTTTCTTCTTTTTGGAGGACTGATTGGCCTCTCCCGTTACCACAGCCTCGTTCAGAGGGACCGTCGATCCCTCAGCTCCCGAGGGAGCTGGGGGCACAGCCGCCACCTGAATTTGGCTTGCCGGAGAGACAGATGGGGAGGAAAGGGTTATGTTAGAACCGTTAAGGCCCAACCCCCCTCCGCCACCTCCATTCCTCCTTCTTTTCCATTTTTGATGTTAGGCGTGTTCATTTTGATCCCACGAAAAGCTAGGGAAATAAAAGGTCTGCCCCTGCAGAGCCCCGCATACAGGGGTAAGACTAATTACTCCGGGAGGTCGTCCGGTGTCCCCGACAGGCCGTTAGGACACCTTCGTAACCCCTAGGTGCCAGAGTACCACGAGCACGATCACTCTACACCCATGGCTTAAGGGGGTGGTCACATTGAGTGAGACACTCAATGTTCAAATATCCGCTTACAGACCACCATAAAAAACGAAGGGGCGTTTCTTTTCGCTATGCGGGCCGCAGGTCATTCCTGTCCCGATTTCAAAGCTGTAAATCGGTGCGGGAGGGGCCTCGACCCAGGGATCCAGAAGGCCCGTGTTAGCTAGGCTCTTTCACCCTTCTACCATACCGTAATCACGCATACCAGGAGAGCCCGCTTATAGGGATCCTTTTCCTCTCACCCAGGAGAGCCCGCTCATAGGGATCCCGGTAAGAAGAGAAGAATAGAGAAAAATTAATATTTTCTGATATAAACGAAAGAGTGAACATTATTTAATTTTTTTGAATGTGCTAATTTTCCATCGGGAGAAGTGCCCAACGAAAGAATAGGTTTATCTACGAAACCAATTCTTTTCTATTTCCTTAACGATTGCCACTTGTGTTGTGTTCCATGCAGGCGAACATATTTTCCATTTTTTTAATTCCTCTTAATGCGAGAAGTAGACACACCTCTCATGGTTATTTTCAATTCCATACTTACATGCTGTATTTTCGATTAATTTAATTCTTTCTAATCCGTCCACAAAATGTGTGCGCTTACATAGTTTATATTCGTTTTTGTGGAATATAAGTTTGGAAATTTCAATTTTTTTGTCTACCATAACGATGGAGTGATTGTAATAATAATATTTTATACTGTCTTAACCCTAAAAACGATTTCAGATGTTTAGCAGTCAAGTTGAAAAAATTTAACCTAAACCAAAAATTCAAAGTCAAACAAAAAAAATGGTAAGCAGAAAATTAAAAATATTTGGATTTCGACTATGCTGGAACAATATTACTACAATGTTATATAGATCTTTTTTTTGACTCAGTATACTTTTTTTGTGTGGCTGTGCAATCCATGCAAATTTGCACAGCCGTAGTGCGTGTTCCAAGACAGATTTCATATGAAATCAGTGAAAATATGTTTCTGTTCGATAGATTAATAAAAAAATGTTCACATAATTTACCCAAATACAATACTTATTTATTTAAAAAATGCATTTATTTCAATTCACAGTTTTACCTTAAAAGTTACATTATTCTATTCCTTTCTATTCTTTCTTTGACATTTCTGCACTTTTTAATTCCTCCCAATACATTTCCATTAAATTTTTATAAGTCAATTAAAAGGAATAGGTTTTGCTTTTTTTTCTACTCGTTGGTGGAACTTTCGATGAAGGAAAATTCACGTATTAATGGGAATTCAGATTCTGAATTTTTTTGAATTCTTCTCTTCTTACCGGGATCCTTTCATTCATATCCATACGCTTGCAGGCCGAGGTCCTTTTGAACCCCATATGCCACACGCTTAAGCCTCCCCACCAACTACAAGGTGTTACAGCCCCTAGAGGAGATAAATATGTGTATTATGTGTTAAATAATAATATATAATATAATATATAATATATGTGTTAAATAAAATCAAAAACTACATTAGTACTAAGAGGTCAGCATAATACTAAATCTTATTACCAATGGGTAATTTCGAGTAAATTATTTGAATCATTGAATAAATACTTTAAAAATTTGATTTTAAAGTGATAATAAGAGGGCGCTTCCCTGATAATTAGTGGTATTCTATTCCATAGACGTGCCCCTCTAACCATAAACGATCTTTGGAGTTTACATGTTCTGTGCTTTGGTATTTTTAAAGCTAAGTTCCTCTCACGTAGTCTGGCATGATTGGGATGTTTTTTATAAACAAAAGTAAAATGTTCACGTAAATACTGAGGAGCTTCATTTCTAGATATTGTAAAGAGCAAATTTCCGATAAGAAATTGTCTTCTTTTAGCCACGGGCAAGAAGCCTACTCTCTCCCGATAGAGAGTAATGTGTTCACTTTTTGGTAAATTATATATTTTTTATATTTATTTTTATTTATTATATATATTTTTTTATATTTTATATATTCATGCATTTAGTGCCCGTTCTAGCTGCCCATTCAGTTCATCCGTTATATCATCATAAGCAATGCATAATCAAAGAAGGGGAGAATTAAACTCTTAACTAGGAGAATCCTAGTTGAGGTAGGTAAGGAGTCTTTGTTTTTATTTAATTGCTGTAGAATTATGTAGGTGTTCCGAGAAATAGCCATTACATGCTCTTTCCAAGACAGAGTACGGTTGAGCAAGTATCCTAAATCTTTGAACGATTCTTGAAAAACAATAGTAACATTACCCACCCTCAAAGGAGGGAGGGCAGCGAGTGCATCCACAGAGGGTGAAGCCGAAGGCCCAATAATAATAGCGTTAGTTTTAGCTGCATTTAAAGCAAGGCCAATATTTTCAGCCCAAAGCATGACCCGCTCTACGTCCTCTTGGATGTGACTGAGAAGTCTATTCAATTCTGCAGCAGGTCCGCAAAGGTACTTACAAAATTTGAGATCACTTCCAAGATCAGAGGTATACAAGTTAAAAAGCGTAGGTGCAAGTGTGGAGACCTGCGGAACCCCACTCTTAACTTCCACCCATTCAGACATATCAGCATTACTAGTCTTCACACTTTGTGAACGATTACTTAAACAGGAGGCAAACCACTTTATTACTAAATTGGACATTTTGAAAGATTTGAGTTTTTGTAAAAGTAAACTGGTTCACTGTGTTAAAAGCCTTAGAAAAATCAAAAGGTACCACAACCGTAGTCTCCTGTTTATCGATCGTCAGCTTAACATCAGTAGTGATTTTGAGGGACGCTGTGAGTGTACAATGTTTGGCTCTGAAGTCCGATTGCATAGGGTCTAATAATTTATTATCATCTAGAAAATTTGTTAGTTGTATGTGCACAATCCGTTCAAGTGGCTTTGTTAACGCATTAAGGATAGAAATTGGCCGGAAGTCTTTAGTGGAAGTTGGACTGGTGATTTTAGTTATCGGTTGTATTAGTGCCTTTTTCCATATATTTGGAAAAATACCACATTGCAAAGATGCATTATAAATCTCCAATAATATTGGGGAATGAATATTTATGAATGGAAGATCCAAATATTATTCATTCAATTAAGCTTATGGACATACTAATTTCAATATTTTGTGCAAACTGCGCGCATGCTGAAAAATATTGACCATGCAAAAAATGCGTTTCTATGTGCATTTAGAATGTCGGACAAAAGTTTGAAATGTGTGCCTCAAAATTTGTTCTGGATTTTAGTTTGGTGAGAAAATGACACTTTTCGTGGAAATTCCCATATACTAATACTTCTTTGTAAGAAGAAAATTAGAAACACAATATCGTCAAGTCAATCTGTGCAAAAATTCTATTCTTGAACAAAAAGACTCAGAAACATTATGCAACCAAAAATCAGTTATTTTGAAAACACATATTCGAAAAGCTCAATATATGAAAAAGAATTGCATAGAAAGGCCTCAAAATATGTTTCCAAACAACGTTTTAATCGGCTCATTAGAGACAAGTATATAACTAGAGGAAAAAAGAGGGAGAGAATTAGGAAAGTGACAACCAAACCATCCTCACTCTCATTACCTTTCTCTTACTCCGTCTTTTTTATACTACTTTTGGGAACCAGCATGTTTCGAGACCTTTTAGATCTCCTCATCAGGGTATAGTTTTATAGGATACTACGAAAACATTGATCTATTTTATGCTTAATATTAGTAATGTATGTTCATATGAGACTGAAATTTCTTGTCATAATGTTATTTACATTATTTTAATTTTTTCCTCTTGGACAAATTTTAAATTTTCGGTATACGTGTCAATCCGTAATATTTCGGAAATCTTTTATGCTACAAGTATAAAAACAATAAAAGAGAACAAAGACTTATCCTTCGGCTGTTATGTCCTATATTCCATTTTTTATCCTTCAGAATGCTCATAAGGAATCCATCGGCACAACACCAATTTACATAGTCACAATCACAATACGAATGTTTATGGATGATAACAAAAGAATTGTTTCCAATATCTTTTTATTAAAATTGAAAATTAAAAACTATTTTTATTTTTAAAGTACTTCAAAATTTCGAAATTCAAATTCATCAAATGAAAAGAAATTTTGTTGAAATTTCAGGAAAGTTAATTCAAAATTTTATTTTTTTATTTATTGCTATTTCAAAATTCCAGTTTAGCTTCACTTTATAATCTAACAGTATTTTTTAGTAATTTTTTACTTTGCACATACTTCTTAAAAAATGGTTATCATGAAAATTTAAACTTTCATCTAGAGCGACTGAACCGTACCGGGTCACCCTGAATACTGAAATCATTTTACAAAGGAAAAAACAGAAGAACGAAAACTCCCTTTGAAATTGACAGATTTTGGTTTGTGCCCATTTTCATAAGAACTCAAGTACAGCGTAGTCCAACCTCTCTGACTGTACCCCCCTTCCTAGACCAGAGACAGTCTAACGTCATAAAAAACACATGTTGGAGAAATTCCTCTGAAACTGGTCCTTGAAATATTTTCCCCATTTTTGAAAATGCAATTATCCCAGTGACATAATACTCAATAAATCAATCTATTTAATTGTTTTCATCTCTAGGATTCGTTTGCCTTTTTTTTTAAAGATTCTCTCTGAATATTTTGAATTTTTAAATTAAAGATTAAAGATATCTGAAATATCAAGGACAATTCATACAACACCAAAAATTTTGTTTTCTGTTACAACCATTAAAACTCACTGAAGAGATTGAGGAACAGGAAAAACAAATATTTGTTATTCTTTATTTATATTCAATAATATATAATTTAATCAACAAATAAAGTTAGTGATTAATTATAATCTTATTCGTAATCATTAATTAAAGTTTACAAATTCTAATGAAAAAACTTACAATATAAAGTGATAGTTAGTGCATAAAATTCTACTCTATAAAAAACAGTAAAATTTGGAAAATTTTCATTTTTAATTGTCAAAAGCATAATATCTATGCATTTTAGTATAACACAGTATACATATTGAAAGAAACTTGTTAAAGTATTCTATTGAATCTTCCTTAGACAACCATTATTGCAGGTGTTAAGGGTGTCATGCTTTCATTTATTGAAAGTCTTGATTTAAATGAATAAGTAATATCTGAACATCCCTCTGGCAACCTTACTTTTGATAAGTACCAGGATATCATAATATCACTTTTTATTTTTAATTGTTTTTAATCATAAGAAATTAAATTTTCATTAAACTTTTGTAAGTGCACAAAATTACACTTTATCTTATGAGTATAAATTAGTGTTGCCGCTTCAAAACAAATCATTGGTAACATTTTGTACAAACCATTAAATAAAACAAATTCTATAATTTTATAATCTTCATATAACCTCAATTTGCTCAGGACCGCGAA
This sequence comes from Andricus curvator, assembly GCA_932195095.1. Lineage (NCBI taxonomy): Eukaryota > Metazoa > Arthropoda > Insecta > Hymenoptera > Cynipidae > Andricus > Andricus curvator. Next base: position 37,282 of record CAKNYM010037892.1, on the reverse strand, counting down.
TAGTGGCGCGGGTTTGAGCATGTTCTTGAAAATCTTGAGCATGCATAGACAGGAGAGATTATGGGCAAGCAAACTCAAGGAAATTGTATAATTTTGCATCGAAGCATAGAACTCATTATTCACAGAAAAAATTTACCCTTCGATGCCCGGGCAGTAGCAAATCCCAGAATATCTTTCCAAAGTTGCACGGAATTCAAAGAAACGACAAAAATTTAATAAATTGAACTTGAGTAAACCTGTTACAGGGTAAGTGTACCGATCTCCGGACACGTATCAGTGGTCGGACGATTATTTATTTCCTCTTAATCAAATTATTAAAATGATATAAAAGTTCAGTCATATGAAAGAGATTGTCATTTATTTTCTAACCTATTTTTGACAATTTGCAAAATGTAATACTTTTTAATTTATGGCCTTTTAAAAGCGGTGTCCGAACTAAGAATCGTTGTCTGAACACCGGTACATTTACCCAGCGTAATTTATTTATCCTTGCTCTCGTGGTTGAAAAACACTGATTATTGTTTATCTAAACACACTACATAATAACGTAATAACGAAAAGAATGTTATTCGCAATAAAAATAAATCATTCCTTCATTTTTTTCCAATAAATTTTCACAAAAGTTTCAGAGAATTTTCGTACCTCCAACATATCTAAATATATCTAAATATCTAATTATACAAAACTGCATGTACGTATGCATGTTTGTTCCAAATCAAATTTTCCTCATTTTTTTTTATTCACCACTACTATCAAAAAAAGAAAACCGTAACATAGCAAATTTTATTTTTCACCGCAATTCTACATGCCAATATTTTCAATTTGAGCCATCCCCGAAGATAATCAGTCTTAAAGGAAAGCTTCTAGCATATGAGTCTACATAATCAAAATTTCCTCATTGTCTTCTTTTCCTTTTTTTACCCACTAATATAAAAAAAGAAAACTGTAACATAGCAAAGTTTATTCTTACCGCAATTCTACATGCCAATAGTTTCAATTTAAATCACATTTCAAAAAGGTCGGACTAAAATAAAACCTTCCAGCATATGGGCGTGCATAACCAAATTTTCCTCATTTTCTTATTTTTCTTGTCTTAACCACTAATATCAAAAACCGAAAACTATAACATATCATATTTTATTTTTTATCCCAAATCTGCATGCCAATAGTTTCAATTTGAGCCGTCCCCGAAGAAAATCGGACAAAAGGAAAAGTTTCCAGCATTTGAGTCTACGTAACCTTATTTTCCATTTTTCCTTATTTTTATTTTTGTTAACCACTAATATCAAAAACAGAAAACTATAATATAGCCAATTTTATTTTTTATGCCAATTCTAGATGTAAATAGTTTCAATTTGAGCCATCCCCGAAGAAAATGGGACAAAAATAAAAGCTTCCGGCATATGGCTCTGCATAATCAAATTCTCCTCATTTTCTTTTTTTTATCCACTAATATAAAAAACAGAAAACTATAACATATCAATTTTTATTTTTATTCTCAATTCTATGTGCCAATAGTTTCAATTTAAGCCTTCTACGAAGAAAATCGCACAAAAGGAAAATTTTCCAGCTTATTTTATAACCTTGTTATTTCTTTTTTTTTTTAAATCTTGTTCTCGGGTGAACCCGGTTTTTCATCATAGTCACGGACTAAGTCAAGTGACTGATGAGATGAGGATGTTATAAGTTGATATAATACGATGTCTGAAATATTCTGCGATGATGTTGTAGGTATAAAAATTAGGAGCATAGTGTAGTTTGTAGTTCGTATTTTCACGCTGTTATCCATACACAGCGGCCGCGAGTGTTGGAGGTGACAACTGTCGCCTCCGGATGCTTTCTTAGAGCTACCATCTGCTACTCCACAGGTTTTTAGTCACTTGCTTCCTGATGGTCTAGAAAATTTCTCACAATGCGACAGGTGTTCAATAAAACTGCCTTCTGAGCTGCTGCCAGTGCCCTACTGACTCCTAAATGTTCAAGATGTTCAGTGCATCTTGCGTGCACATTGCCTGTAGCCGAAATCACAATAGGATGAATAGATGCATGTTTCACATTCCTCCATATTGTCTTTACTCCATGCCTTACCTCGCTATACTTATGGATCTTGGTTGCATAGGTTGCATGCAAATTTCGGTTAAGTAGACAAGCAATGTCGATGATGTAGACTCTTCCACCTTTTTTTTCTCGCATCACGATGTCGGGTCGATTGGCTCGGATGTAATGATCCGTCTGGATAGTAACATCCCAATATAAGATGTAATCTTCGTTTTCTAAAACCGGCATTGGAATTTATCCATAGAAAGGCATCCATTCTGTTAAGAGTCCTAGGTTTAGGGCAAGTTGTTGATGTATAATGCCCGCCACATCATTATGTCTGTGCGTATATTCTCTTTGAGCCATTACGCGATAACCACCAATAATGTGCGCGATGGATTCGTTGCTATCCCCACATAATCGGCACCAGTCAACCACGTCTTGATGTAACACGTGTTTGCGATTATTTCTGGTGCTGAAAACCCTGTCCTGAATCGCAATGACGAATCCTTCCGTTTCTGGATACAGGACGCCCTTTCTCCGCCAAATATTGGATGCCTCAGTATCCACACATATTGATCTAACGTTTTGGGGTGTTCGCCGTGGATGGCTTTCTGCCTCCATTGCGTTTATAATTCCTCTATGGTTTCTGCCCTGATATTCAAGGCCTCCTGTGAGGACAAATTCAACGGCGTGTAGTCAAGATCCGCTTTACAGATGGGTTTGTAAAGCGTAACATCTCGCTTGCTGTTAAAATAGTCTCGCAACTGTACAACTTGTAACTCACACAGTTTCCTGACATATACAATGCCCCTACCCCCTTTATGTCGTGGTAGAACTACCATTTCAATCGCCGAATTACTGTGGTGCATTCGGTGTTTCGTCATTTCTACGCGGATGATTCTGTTTAATCGTTCGAGGTCGGTGTTCGACCATTTGATGAGCCCAAAGGAGTACGTGATGACAGGGATGGCATAGGTGTTGATTGCCCTGATCTTGTTTGCCTCAGCCATTGCCTTGATGTAATTCTCGAAACCGTTCTCTAGCTCTGCGGTCCTAAAACTCCTCTGGTTAAATGCACTGTTCTGCATTTATCCAGTCCGAACTCTATGTGGATATCATTGGAAAACTGCTTTGTGACATCGATCACTTGCTGCAGTTTCTGGTCCGAACTAGCTTATAGCTTCAGGTCATCCATGTATAGAAGATGGGTCACTTGATGAACATCCTCGTTATCATGTACTGGGAACCCATGAGACATGCTATTTAGTGTTTTGCTCAGTGGTTTCAACGCTAAACAGAACCATAATGCACTGAAGGAGTCTCCTTGGAATATACCCGTCGCAATGCGTATTGATCCAGTTATCTTTGGTTGTCCATGATCAAAATACTTGATTCTTGTACCCCAAAGCATCATCGTACGACTTAGGAAGTCAATGATGCGTGGGCAAATTTTGTATACTTTTAAGACTTCAAGCCAATAGGCATGTGTTACGGAAGGAAACGCTTGCTTGTAGTCATTGTATGCCATATGCAAGTTTCTTTGATGTTTGCGAGCTTGCGTCATGGCAACAGCGTCTATGGTGACTAGATCTTTACTGCCTCGCGAGTTTTTACAACATCCTTTTTGTTCTTCTGTAAGGATGTCGTTCTCGTCGCAGTGAGATTATACCTTATCTGCTATGATAGCTGTAAGACATTTATATATTGTTGGAAGACAGGCTATCGGTGGAAATTCAGATGGATTTTGAGCGGCTGGTTTTTTAGGCAACATATACGTAGTACCCTGGAGCATAAACCCTGGCATCAAATCTGGGTGTTCGATGATCTTCTGAAAACACCTTGCCAACGCACGATGCACCATGTGCACCATGTCCGAACCTGGAGCTTTCCAGTTACTTGCTTTTTTCAAAACCGCTGAAACATCTAAAGCTGTGATGTTTGTCAGCTCCATTTCAGGGTTATTGCTTGCTCTTGCTTTCTCTAGTTCGAACCACGCAGTATCCAAATTGCTTCTGTTAGTTTTTCCCCAAACATCCGACCAGTAGTTAGTCATGTCTTCCAATTGAGGGACTTCTGTGTCTTGTTGGTTATTTTGCTTTGCTTTCAGTTCACGATAGATCCTTCTTTCATTTGCCTGAAAGGTTCGATTTTGTTGCCTTCTTGCACTACTTTTCTTGTACCGACGCAGTCTAGCAGTAAGAACATCAAGTCTCTGCCGTTGGGAGCCTATAATCTCATCCAATATTTCTGGTGTCAATCTCTCGATGTACCGAGGGTGGATGATTTTATTAACATGGTGTATCAGCTTTCTGGTTCGATTTCCTTTCTTATATTGAGTCAGTCGACCCAATTTGCACCTTACTTTGCTGACATCCATATCCAACCTGATCTTCCATGGTGGATCTCGCTCCCTTCCTGGGGCAAAGACTGCATTTGTGTGCCTAGTTCTGCGGCCCAACGTTCTAACGGTTCCCACAGCTGCACAGTATACAAGAGTTTGCACCTCTAACGCAGTTTCTGTTGCGTTCAAATGCATAGGTAAAACCTTGCTGTTCAGGTGTTCTATTAGGGCACGCAGATCATTTGTGATGTTTATCTTGGGCAGATAATGCCTTTGTGTTGGTTCTACATGTCTGAACTCTATTAAAGCATGACCAAAATTCCTTTCAAGGTGCTGTAGTTTTTCTGGGATTTCGCTGTTCAGATCACCGTTATTAATTTATTTGATTTATCCCTAGCACCTATGCCTTCAGCTTCAATCAGGTCTTCGTTGTCCACATCTTCCAAGGGAAGTTCATCAATAGGAAGCTGTTGTTCCACTTCCATTTCGATGGCAGCTATTTCCACAGCCGAAAGCAATCTGTTTACAGATATTGAGCGTTTTTGATCTGCTAGATTCTGCTCATTTATTCTTGTGGCTAGTTCTGGGAACTTAAGTAAGAAGAGTCGATGATGTTGTCTCCTTACACTTTGCCCACTTTTCTTTGCCAAAAAATAAAAGGGCATTACATCTGTATTCATATGGTATGCCCATTTTAATCGCCTTCTTGGTTGTTGAACCTCTGCTTCTGGCTCTGGTTGTATTAGGCCATCTACCTCTGGAGGATGTGGTGGTGCAGGATCATCAACAGGTTGAGGCAGAACATCAATTGCCGCAGCTTGTTCATGTGACGTGGCTTCCTCTAACTGATGTTCATTGCCGTCGTTTTTTTACGCCAAATCAACCTGTTGTTTAATCGCCATTGCTCGATCTTCTGAGATGTGTAGATTAGTCCTGATGCGTTTCACCTTAGCGATAAGATCTCTTAGTGCGACTTTCTCTATTTGAGGATACTTTGCAGCAAATTTCTTTCTAAAATTGTATCCTTTTTCGCGTGGGGTTTCAAACTTCGCATTTTCATAATAGAGATGCACCAGTTCCTCATTCATTGTGGTATCCCACTTGATGCTCTCCCACGGTATTTCTGTTGAGGTGGTTGGCTGCAAATAGCTAACGCTAGCTAAAGCATCCTCAGCAGGCACACTTGATGTTCCACTGCTTACCGTATGTCGCAGATGTTCTTGCTGGCCAGCTGTTTGATTAGTGAGATCTGCCTGACCATCTCGCAGCTCACCATCACCACCGTCCCGCATGCTGTGGCCCCAGCGGTGGCTCCAAGGGCGCTCCGACGATCCTCAGGAAGCAACAAGCGTTTCAAAACTTTCAAAAGACTCTCCATCATAATTTATGGGTTTTGGTGTTCCTCTTAGTCACTTTCCTCTTCGTTCTCTGCCTGTCCGACATGGAAAACCCTGTCAGTAAGCCAACATAGCCGTCAAATTCCTGAGAGAAAAGCTCAAGCCCTACCGCGACGACAACGCGAGAACTCCTTCGGTAATTTGAACATTATTACGTGAGAAGTTGTAGGCTCCGGAAGCTACGATCATGGTTCCTTAAAGCAAACAAACCTGACGCAACTGGAGCGTGTGCGTCATCCGCTTCTGCTCCTACTGTCCTAGAAGGTAAGCAAGAGCGGGAAATTTACGTGAGATAACATCGGGCAACAGTGTTCCTTGGAGTCAGGTCTCTAGCCGCGGATGACCTTACGCGGCAGACGGGACAGTTGGAGTTGAAGGTTTCACCTCTGGATACTTTTTTAGAGCTACAAATCTTTGTAGAATTTTATGAGGAACAGTGTTGACGGACCAGATGAAGTGAGCATTGACGATTTCATGTTGATGTACGAGTCGCATAAGAGAATCTGTGCTATTTAGAACTGAGCAGGCTGTAGCCAGAACCGTTCTGCGATGAAGACACTCTAAGCTCAGCAAGCCTCTACCCCTTTATCTCGAGGGAGGTTTATTCGAGGTACGCAAGATCTAGGATGATGACTTCGATGGATTGTCATCATCTTGCGTGCGCTTCGGTCAAGTTGCTTCAACTCATCGACGTTCCATTCTACTGCACCAAACGTTAAGAGCAGTATAGGAACGGCCAGCATATTGGTCGCCTGGATCTTATTCTTTCGAGATAATTCGGAAGTCCAAATTTTTCTGAGAATTTGGCGATACCTTTTTCCAAGGGCCAGTTCATGCTGCAACAAATAATTGCACACCTGGGAATATATATATAGTTAAAAGTTTGTCATAAGGACAACCGCAGGATTTCGCCGGGAGCGGGTGCTAATCTGAAAAATTGCACCCGCTCCCAGCAAAATCGCGGTAAAATTTCAGCTGTAACCACGTCTCACGACCGTTAGATAGGTGGTAACAGTCTCCGACCAATTCAATACGATGATCCGGCAAAAGTCTCGTGCACCCTGAGGACACGAAGCGACCCAAGGACGGCCATACTGGTATCAATATTCCACAGAATTCTGCAAAATTAAGAAAAACGAGAGAGAGAGAGTCAATCTGGGTCGGTCACTGATTATTTGCAATAATGTACGAATTATATAGGCTCACTGAAACTATTTGTCTATACTCACCAAATTTCGGAGAACATAGCCTAAATTTCCATTTTTTCCATGCACCGAATTTCAGTTAGCCAATATTTTATCTCGAACATGTTTAAATAAAAGAATTGATTTTTCTTCGTACCCTAGCCGAAAGTACGTTTTCCCGGCCGCATTTCTGTCCGGGAACAGTGGCTTTTGCGGCCTGCTAGAGTTAACGCGATCTCTGATTGGCTGCGAGATTTTTCTGGCTCGCTGACGTAGCAACCTGGCGTAGCAACACTCAGTATTGTATTATTGTGTACTTAGCCTTTGAAAAATATTTAAATCTTGACAAGTGAATGGAAAGGAGAGAGCGTCGGTGTGTTCAACCTCAAAACTGATCGTTTAACGTTATTGCGATTTTTGTGTATAAAAAGACGGCACAGAACCTCAAAAATGTCCGACTCCTCGTCTGAAGGTTCTGCGGACTAGGAAGTAGTATTAAGAAAAAATATAAAATAAAAAAGATGTGTTTTTGATACCCGCCCTCGGCTTTGCAAAAGTCGGGCGGGCGACGGGCGACCGAATCCCATGCATCCACTCTGCTGACCGAGAGCAGCAGCGGCACTGCGCGAGGTGGCGCCCGTGCTGATGCAGGCCATAAAAGAAAAAGCATCCGAGCTAGCAGCCGACAACGCGTTCTATTAATTAACATTAATTATTAAACGTACTTTCGCCTGGGGATGAAGAAAAATAGTATACGACACACGGCCAGAAATATTGGATGCCCTGGCGTGCGTGATATGAGGCCTCGGCTTCGCCTCGGCCTTCATATCACACACGCCCGGAAATCCAACTTTCTGGCCTTGGGTCGTAATATACTATTTTGCAAAGTTATTTTACGGTTCAATCAAACTTGAGCCCATCTGATTTAAACAGAAACTAGAGCCTCATACGCGCGCTCCGCGCGCGACCAATTTATTTACATGTACTTATTTTATTTGGAAATTAATTTCAATAAAATACCATTACATTAATTTTTACTTCAATAATTTTGATTTGCACACGGCATCGCATGGATACCCTCTCACGATGCAGAATAAATAATTGTGCAACTCTAAACATTTTCATGCAACTTCGGGAAAAAACCTATAAAATTTCGGCGCGTACAAATTTTCATAGAAATACACAGTAAATGATATCGACTCGAGAAGAGTCCAGATGTCAAGCCATTTCGAGCGCGAATAGAACTCGATAAATTTCCAAACTCTTAATTTGCTCATGAAAATATTTTAAATAATTAATAAATCTTGGAAATTTGAAGAGCATAATAGAAAGAAGTCATCGGGAAGATATTCTTAGTTAATTCTGTAAAAAATTCACCCTATTCGTTGAAAAATAGCCAAATTCTTATTTTTTCATCAAATTTCTTTTAATAATCAATAATTCTTGTAAATTTACAAAACAACATAGAAAAGAGCATCGGAAAGACAATCTTAGTTGACTCCGTAAACAAATTTTGTCTATTTCTTCACAAATGCCCAAACTCTGAATATGCTTATGAAAATTGTTTAAATAATTTATAATTATTGTAAATGTGCAAAGTATCGTAGAAAATAGTTATTGGAAATACATTCTTTGTTGATTCTGGAAAAAAATTGGGTCTATTCTTTCAGAAATAGCCAAACTCTTAATTTTGTAATGAAAATTGTTCAAATAATTAAGAAATCATGTAAATTTGCAAAATAATACAGAGAAAAGGCATCTCAAATATATTCTTATTTAATTCTGTTAAAATTGAGTCTACTCCTTGAAAAATAGCCAAACTCTGAATGTTTATCAAAATTGTTTGAATAAATAGTAATTATTGTAAATTTGCAAAGTACCGTAGAAAAGAGTTATTGGAAATAATTCTTGGTGATCCCGCAAACAAACTGAGCCCATTCATTGAAAAATGGCTGAACTCTTAATTTGTTGAAATAAGTGATAATTATTGTAAATTTACAAAGCAACATAGAAAAGAGTCATCGGAAGGATATTGTCAGTTGACTCCGTAAACAAATTGTGCCTATTCTTTGAAAAATAGCCAAACTCTGAATATCTTTATGAAAATTGTTGAAATAATTAATAATTATTGTATATTTTCAAAGTATCGTAGAAAATGGTTATTCGATTTACATTCTTTCTTGATTCCCCCTGAACTAATTTATGCTATTCGTTGAGAAAAGGCCAAGCTCATAATTTATTCATGAAAATTGTTTAAGTAATTAATAATTCTTGGAAATTTGCAAAGCATCATACAAAAAAGTCATCGGAATGATATTCTTAGTTAATTCTGTTAAAAAAGGGTAGCCTATTTGTTAAGAAATAGCCAAACTCTAAATTTGTTAATGAAAATTGTTTAAATTATTATTAATTCTTATAAATTTACAAAGCAACATAGAAAAGAGTCATCAGAAAGACTTTGCATAGCATTATAGAAAAAAGTAATCGGAAAGATATTCTTGGTTAATTCTATAAAAAAATTTAGCCTATTCGTTGAAAATAGCCAAAATCTGAATTTGTAAAGAAACATAGAAAAAGAGTCTTCGGAAAGACATACTTAGTGGACTTCGTAAACAAATTGTGCTTATTCCTTGAAAAATAGCTAAACTCTGGATATTTTGGTAAACATGTTTAAATAATTAATAATTATTGTAAATTTTCAAAGTATCATATATAGGAAATAGGTATTTGAAAAACATTCTTTATTGATTCCGCAAACAAATTGAGCCTATTCTTTAAAAAATGGCCAAACTCTTAATTTGTTTATCAAAATTGTTTAAATAATGATTCATTCTTTGAAATTTGCAGAGCATTATAGCAAAAAGTGACTGGAAACATATTCTTACTTAATTCTATAAAAAAAGGAGCCTCTTCGTTACAAAATAGCCAAACTCTCCGTTTTTTAATTGAAATTGTTTAAATAATTGAAAATTATTGTAAATTTACAAATCAACATAGATAACAGTAATCGGAAAGATATTCTTAGTTGAATTCATAAACAAATTGAGCGTATTCGTTGAAAAACAGCAAAACTCTGAATATGTTCATGAAAATTGTTTAAATAATTAAAAATTATTGTAAATTTGCAAAATAACATAGGAAAGACTTATTGTTAATACATTCGTTTTGGTGCTGTGAACAAACTGAGCCAATTCGTTTAAAGTAATGATAATATGTTTAGGAAAATTGTTAAAATAATTAATAATTATTGTATATTTGCAAAGTATTGTAGAAAAGATTTATTGGAAATACATTCTTTCTTGATTCCCTAAACTAATTGATCCTATTCGTTGGAAAATGACCGGGCTCTTACTTTGTTTATGAAAATTGTTTGAATAATTAATAATTCTTGAAAATTTGCAAAGCATCATACAAATAAGCCATTCTAAGAATCATAGAAAAAAGTAATCTGAAAGATATTCTTACTTAATTCTGTAAAAAATTGAGCTTGTTCGTTGAGAAATAGCCAAACTCTTAATTTTTTAATCGAAATTGTTCAAATAATTAATAATTTTTGAAAATTTATAAAGCAACATAGAAAAGAATTATCGGAAAGATATTCTTAGTTGACTCCGTAAACAAATTGTGCCTATTCCTTGAAAAATACCCAAACTCTGAATATGTTTTTGAAGGCTGTTTAAATAATTAATAATTATTGTAAATGTGCAAAGTATCGTAGAAAATAATTAATGATTCTTGTACATTTGCAAAGTTAAATATCAAACAGTCACCGGAAAAGCATTCTTAGTTGATTTCGTTAAAAAAAAATTAAGCCTTTTCTTTGAAAAATAACCAAACTCTAAATATCCTTACAAAAATTGTTTCAATAAATTAATCATAATTCTTTGGAATTTGTAAAGTACTATAGAAAAGAGTCATCGCAAATATATTCTCAGTTAAGTCTGTAAAAAAATTTAGCCTATTCATTGAAAAACAAAATTTATAAAAAAATCTTAGTTTTAAATAGTTAATAATTCTTGGGAATTTGCGAAACATCATTAAACAAACTCATCGAAAAGACATTCTTAGTTGATTCCGTGAGCAAATTAAGCCTATTCGTTGAAAAATAGAAAACTCTGAATTTCCTTACAAAAATTGTTTAAATAAATCATAATTACTGGGAATTTGTAAAGCACTATAGAAAAGAGTCACCGCAAAGACATTCTCAGTTAATTTTGTAAAAACATTGAGCCTATTCGTTGAAAAACAAAATGTATTATTGAAAAAATCTTAGTTTTAAATAAATAACTCTTGGGGATTTGCAAAACATCATAAAAAAACTCATCTAAAAGACATTCTTAGTTGATTCCGTGAACGAATTAAGCCTATTCGTTGAAAAATAGAAAACTCTGAATTTCCTTACAAAAATTGTTTACAATTTGAATTTGAAAAGCAACATAGAGGAGAGTCATCGCTAAGATATTCTCAGTTAATTTTTTTAACAAATTGAGCATATTTGTTGAAAAATAGACAAACTATGAACTCTTGGGAATTTTCAAAGCACCATATAAAAGAGTCATCGCAAAGATATTCTTAGATACTTTTTTTTGTAATTGAGTCTATTTGTTGAAAAATAGAAAAACTCTGAATTTGTTTATAAAAATTGTTTAAATAATTAATAATGCTTCCAAATTTGCTAAGTTTCATATCAAATAGTAACCAGAAAAGCATTCTTAGTTTATTCCGTTAAAAGAAATTAAGCCTGTTCGTTGATAAATAGCCAAACTGTGAATTTTTTTTTAATTGCCAAATAGCATCTTCTTTCAAGTAACAGTAATAAATCTTTTATTTCTCGCAAATTCCATACTAAAACTCTGGATTTCAATGAGCTAAACATTCCCAATCCCGAAAAGAACTTTTGTTCAATAATTGGTTTATAACGTAATAAACTTTTTTTTTAATCATTCGAAAATGAATTTTTCAAAATACGAATAAAATATTAAAAATGTTAATGAAAAGCCTTCTCTTAAAAAAATGAGTCAAAGGACCGAACTATACATGTATAGACTTCCTAATTAAGCTTCTTTCTTATGAAAACAAACATCTCAAGTTTAAATAAACACAGATCGCCCATCGTCGATGAGATCGCCTTATTAATTCCTCATGCAAAACACCAAAATATGCATTTTTAAAAGATAACATTACTTCATTAAAAAAAATTACCATACTTGGATTGTAGCCCACTTCTAAACCGAACTGGACCGTAATCTTTTACAGAAATATGAATTAGGTTAAAAAAATTATTTTAGGCCAATAAAACGCATTTCCGAAATTTGGCACTTACGTCCGTATGCAGTGTGCTCCTTCAATTCATATTTTCAATTTTTTAAGATTACAATAATAGTTACAATTAGGTGGACGTCATATTGTTTGAAAATGTAACCAAAAGTTATATAAAATAAAATTTTAAACGTTCCTAATTTTGTATTGTTAGTTAAAGTTAAAAGGATGTAATAATTAAAAATTTAATTTTTTCTTTAAAAATAATTAGGCCAGGACGAAATAATATTTTCAATTATAGTTTAAAGAAGTCACAGTCGTCGAAAATGTAACATATAAATCTTTTCATATGATAATTTAAACATTAGATGGACGTCATATTCTTTGAAAATGTAACTGAGAGTTACATAAAATAAAATTCTAAAGGTTCCTAATTTTGTATTGTTAGTTAAAGTTAAAAGGATGCATTACTTCAAATTGTAATTTTTTCTTTAAAAATAATTAGGCCAGGATGAAATAATATATTCAGTTATAGTTTAAATTTGAAAGAAGTCACAGTCGTCGAAAATGTAACATATAAATCTTTTCATAGGATAATGTAAACATATGCGACTGGATAGAACTGGATTGAAATAAAAACTAAGTATTGAAATGAATGGAATCAGATTTTCAATTGCCTAATATTTCAAAGTTGGCTTTTAAATAAAAAATGAACAAAATTTATTATAAAAAATCCAAACACAAATTTTCCGAAATTTCAAAAGCTTTAATTGAAAAATATAAACGGTACTCAAAATTTGCGCGACCCGGTGCACCCGGATCGTCGGCTCACCACTGTTAGTTATTTTGGCTGTTGGAACAATTCAAATTTTAAAAAAGTTCTCGTAGAATACGCGCTAAACTACCTGGTGCGCGACCCGGTGCACCCGGATCGTCGGCTCACCCCTGTTAGTTATTTTGGCTGTTGGAACAATTTACATTTTTTAAAAATTCTCGTAGAATATGTGCTAAACTACCTGGTGCGCGACCCGGTGCAC
>CAKNYM010037892.1:0-23488 GCA_932195095.1 Andricus curvator | reverse complement strand
TAGACTATGTGCTCAACTACCTGGTGCGCGACCCGGTGCACTCGGATCGTCGGCTCACCACTGTTAGTTATTTTGGCTGTTTGAACAATTTAAATTTTAAAAATGTTCTCGTACAATACGCGCTAAACTATCTGGTGCGCGACCCGATGCACCCGGATCGTCGTCTCACCACTGATAGTTATTTTGGATGTTGGCACAATTTAAATTGTTGAAAAGTTCTCGTACAATACGCGCTAAACTATCTGGTGCGCGACCCGATGCACCCGGATCGTCGGCTCACCACTGATAGTTATTTTGGCTGTCGGAACAATTCAAATTGTTAAAAAGTTCTCGTAGAATATGTGCTAAACTACCTGGTGCGCGACTTGGTGCACCCGGATCGTCGGCTCACCACTGTTAGTTATTTTGGATGTTGGCACAATTTAAATTGTTAAAAAGTTCTCGTAGAATATGTGCTAAACTACCTGGTGCGCGACCTGGTGCAACCGGATCGTCGGCTCACCACTGTTAGTTATTTTGGATGTTGGCACAATTTAAATTGTTGAAAAGTTCTCGTAGAATACGCGCTAAAGTACCTGGTGCGCGACTTGGTGCACCCGGATCGTCGGCTCACCACTGTTAGTTATTTTGGATGTTGGCACAATTTAAATTGTTAAAAAGTTCTCGTAGAATATGTGCTAAACTACCCGGTGCGCGACCCGGTGCCCCCGGATCGTCGGCCCACCACTGTTAGTTATTTTGGATGTTGGCACAATTTAAATTGTTGAAAAGTTCTCGTACAATACGCGTTAAACTACCTGGTGCGCGACCCGGTGCACCCGGATCGTCGGCTCACCACTGTTAGTTATTTTGGCTGTTGGAACAATTTAAATTTTTAAAAAATTCTTGTAGAATATGTGCTAAACTACCTGGTGCGCGACCCGGTGCACCCGGATCGTCGGCTCACCACTGTTAGTTATTTTGGCTGTTGGAACAATTTAAATTTTTAAAAAGTTCTCGTAGAATACGTACTCAACTACCTGGTGCGCGACCGGGTGCACTCGGATCGTCGGCTCACCACTGTTAGTTATTTTTGGCTGTTGGAACAATTTAAATTTTAAAAATGTTCTCGTACAACACGCGCTAAACTACCTGGTGCGCGAGCCGGTGCACCCGGATCGTCGACTCACCACTTTTAGTTATTTTGGATGTTGGCACAATTTAAATTTTAAAAAGGTTCTCGTAGATGACGTCTTGAACGAACTGGTGGACACAACTAAGTGACGGTAACGATAACGGTAACTAAGCTTACGAATACCGACTTTCAAAGATAGAAAACACACTCGTAATCACATTTGTCTTTTTTTTAATGCTCGAAGCAAGGTGAAGTTACCGCCATAGGAAAAATTGCTTTTCGGGGTCGCACGCACACTTGCAACTAGATGTTCACCTAAATGCATTTCCAGTGCCTGTATAGAGAGGGGGGCGTCGCGTATTACCCGTAACATACAGGGTGATCCTGAACTTATCATATTCCTTGTACATACACATTCTATGTACAAAACTGAACAAAAAACTACTGTGACATAATGTTGTATGATCAATAGTTTTTAAACTATTGAGAGTTGTAAAGAACCAATGGCAGCTCGCTATTCCCGTGCGTGCATAAGCATCTTGCGCGAACTCTAGAACGTGATGCACTTCAAGTCAGTAATTCTAATATTCGCCAGAGACAAACAATTTCGAAGCAACGTGAAGTTCTCAAAACATATCACCCTCACTTGTTCAGTGATTCCCTCGATTCAAATTCTAGAGTTTGCGCAAGATGCTTATGTACGCGGAAATAGCGAGCTCCCATTGGTTCTTTAAAACTCTCAATAGTTTAAAAACTATTGATCGTACAACATTTTGCCACAGTAGTTTTTTCTTCAGTTTTGTACAAGGAATGTGTACGTACAAGGAATATGATGAGTTCAGGATCACCCTGCATATTAACCTTATGCTACTTACAACGTAAGAATTCAAATTCATTTGTTCATGTGACCACTGGCTCTGGACGCCCTTTTTAATTATTTAAACTTGTATAACATGTCGTACGAAATTAGCAGAAAAATTTTGCGTATGTTCTCTCCATCTCTCTATCTTATAAAAAGATCTCGCCGCCGCCAGTTTTGAACTAAACAATTCTTTATAGCAATATTTGTTCTAAAAAATGCCCACAGAAGTTTCGTGATTATATAATTTTCGAAAAATGTGTTTTCTTAATTATAGACGTAGAGGTTCCTGTGGAGACAAAGGATATGTATTTGACAAACCATTTGATGGAAAATGTATAAATGTAGATAATTCTCTGATTATTCCTTATAATTCAATATTAAAGAAAATAAAGGTGTCATATAAGTGTTGAGTATCGCGCATCAATTATGAGTACTAAATAAATATAAGAAAAAATCAATCGAAATATCCATTTAGATAAAAAATAATCGATAAGCTTCTCAGCACGTCGCCACGTGTCCATAGATCACCAGACTTGTCAGGATTTTGCACCAGAGAGAGTTTAAAGAAATTACGAACACCAGAGAATTATGTAGTAAACAATTCGGATATATTTTACAGTCGACGTTAAATTGGACAATCCGGCCGACACCAAATTTTCTCACACGCCACACCTTCGCCTTGAACGCACGCCAGCGGTCATCGCCATCTTCCCCATTTCCTTTCTCCCTCACCAACTTGACTCATTTCCTGTATAGTCACTACTTAAGTCGTTGACTCACTATTTCAAATAACAGTGAAATAAAAGCTAACAGATCTGTACAAATGTTTACAGAAATAAAATTATAGGGCATGCGTGGCGTTAATAGTTAATACAAATTAATAAAAAATCAGCGAGATGCAAAGTACAAAGGTTGCAGATAATTATTCCTTGTTATGAACTAGATACTTAGGTAAAATAATATCTATAGCGATTAAACAATATAATTTATTTTTTTACAGTGGAGATCCAATGTCTAATCTTAAAGTTGATTTTGCTTCAAAAGAAGAGGCAATACAACACTGTAAAAAGATGGGTTGGGAATGTTATGTACAAAAACCGGATGAAGATAAACCCAGGCCACGTACGTATGGTACTAACTTCTCTTGGAATAAACGAACTAGAGTATCAACGAAATAGTCCAAGACTACAAATTAATGTTTCTGTTTGTGAAATAGTCCAAATATGTCAAATTTAATAGGGTTAATCTTCTAATGTGTTAATAGTTAACCTGCTAATGTGTTGATATTTAATCTGCAAAAGATGCATAGCAGGTACTTTAATCATTTTAAGTTATTTATAAAGTATGCTCTTCTACAGTACTTTACAGATGCATATTCTTAATAAAACTTTTGATGCAATAACTGTCAATTATTAACGCCCTAATTCTGTATTCTCGTAATCAAATGATAATAAGTTTGACAAAAGGTTGGCAAGGGTCGAAACTGCCTCTTTATGCCTAAACTAAATATTGGCTTTTATGAGGTCGCAGCCAGATTCTCAAGCTAAGAAAATCTAGGCTTTCCATCTGCTGGCCCTCGACAGGTTTTTGTCGTATGCTATTTGTCTTAAATTATGTATATACTAACTCTTTAGCACTATATTTTGTAATCAAACGCGATAAGAGACTTTATTCATAAAAATATATTTTAAAAACAATTTCTATCAATTAATTATTTTCTCGTGGGGACCTTGTAAAGCCCTTGACAGGTAAAACTAAATTGAACTAAATACAGCTGTGAGTGCAAAATGAAGTTGGCAGTGAGTTGAATATAAGAAGATTTCGATTAAGTCGATGATGGCATGGCGATATTCTTCGTACTTCAGAAGGTGCGTATAATAATAAAATGTCTACGTCACTTAAAATTCACGCGGATATGACCAGATATGTTTTTTTTCAATTTAAATTTTTATGTGTGACAAATTAGTTATAAGAAATGGATGGCCAAACAAAAATTGATTGGAGTAGGAGTAAAAAATACAGAACGAGGCAGAAACCCCTTCATGAAGTTACATCGTGTTCGGCGAGTGATGATTTGTTCGACTCTTCAGCAGGTTATAGTAATAAATATTTTTAAATGATTTAGTTATTCAATGTAAATTTTTAAATCGTTCATTTAATCAATAATATTAGCGTTTATACAAAAAGCGTATTATTCTAAATACACCAGATTTTGCATTGAGAATAAATGTTGAGGTTAGGATAAGAAGAGTGTTGTTTATAACTAAATTATAAAAAAGTATAACTTTTGAAAATAATAAGTCTAAATGGACTTATATAGTTAACCTGATTGATTATCAAGTGTGTTACGATATGTGTTATAAAGAAGGATAGTCAACTTACCCAGTATAAAAATACTTTTCCATTAAATTTAAATTATTGTAAAATGTCATGTATCCAAATGTATATGATCAGTATTCTATTCTTTTGGACCCTTTTTTTAACCACGTATTTTCATCTCTCTAGCAGAAGGATTTATATCTTAAATAAAATTTCAAAAAAATTTAATACTTTAGAGCAGGGGCCTCCAAACGTAGATCCTGTATCTACTTCGGATCCCAGGCCAGTGGTCGGATATACTCAGCTCTGACCCAGAACTGTCAAAATCCTTTACCTGATTCTAGCCGCTTGGAACCCTTTTAAAAAAAGGTTCCACCATGTTCATATTTCAGAACTGAGCCCTTCCAACTGGGATTTTTTTCCCAGAGGTCATAAATTTTCTCTCAGTTTCCCTTCGAAAAAAAATGGTAGATCTTGAAAAGGGTCGGGCGATCCTGGGTCACGCTGAACCTGTGGATTGTCGAGACCCCTGCTTTAGAGTAATTTGAGTAATTGTACGTTTTCGAGATTGATTTCCGCTCATATTGTTGTGAAAAATAATTCTTTCAATTTTATTCTTGAGAAAAATACTTTTTTTCAAATTTTGATTTTTCCGTTAGATATAATTTGAATACATCAAGTATTTAATGGTAATTTGATATATTGTTGCGCACAATCTTATTAGATTGTGAAAATTTCATGCTTTTGGAGCTTTTTTACTACATATTTTATGTATGAAAGCGTACATAAAATTAAAATTTTTTATCACAAAAAAAACATCTCGAAAAATCAAAAACTGAGTTTTTCAAGAAGGGCTCAAACGATTTTTTTCATTTATCACTTAAAATATTCAGGCAACATCAAAGAATTAAATCCTGCAATGAATTTGCATTGAGTAAGAAGTTTAGGTTGAAGTTGGTTGAGGCTCACCGTGTTGTACTAATCTTGAAATATAGTATCTCTGTTTCAAGGTGTGATTGTATTTATTTCTTGTAGATTGCTTCCTGTATACGTAAAGAAAATGCGTTTCTGACTTATTTGAAATGAAACATGGAAGCTTGTAAATTCTCAATAAATACAGAATTTTTAATGCACATTAATGATTTTAACATATACAGTAATAATAATAATAATGGCGCAGACGGAAAGTATAATATTAAGTTTAGAACGTTTGGGTTCATGATTATTTTACTTTATATTACATTATTATTCTAACTGTGTATGTAGAAAACATTACCGTTCAATTAAAAATCTTTATTTTTTAAGAATTTACCATTTCTTCCACTTTTCATTTCAAATAAACACGCAAAAAATAGACGAAAGAACGCATGCACAATACTGGAGAATGGTTTTAGTATAGTGAGGGACTATCTAGATTCTATATAGGCCCTATTAATAGTCCCTCGTTGTGTTGCCTACTCATGACCTCGCTAGCTGAGCGTGACGTTTCCGATTGCGCCCTCGATAGATTGAAACCTTAGGGCCTCGATAGAAAATAGGAAATCTAGACAGGGCCTGTTAAGAACCAAGTTTCAATTTAGCCGTTGTAGCTGAATTGTTTCGTTGGCAGTGCAACCTATTATACAAATGTGGAATTTTACATTGTTTGAACATTATTCATTTAATAATAGTCTTAAAAAATGTAACATTTCTTTACACGCCAATCCCCCATCGGAATTGTTGGATATTAGACCATTTACAAGCTACACCCCTGTATGTTGTGTGCTGCCATCTACGTATGGTGTTTTTGCTTCCTTTGTCTACGACGTAAGTTTGTCAGTCGTCTCTCCAAAATCATTGAGTCGTCAGGTCGTAAATTGCCTGTTCCAATAAAGCGTCATTTATAGTAATCGGGTTATATTTCTATGATCGCGATTCACCCTCAAGTTCCCACAGGTTACTGGCCCAGGTCGTCGCGTTCGCGATCGGGATTGAAAATACCTAAAACGAAATTGTACCGAAAGTAGTCTCGTTCAGTTCGAGGAGAAGCGTGCGGACATTAGAAACTTTCGCGAAATGAGTTCCACGCACTCGGCGTGTATCGAAGCCCTCGGAAAGGATAACTTTGATACGTGGAAACTACAAGAGAAGGCATTACTAGTGAAGAATGATGCTTGGGAGTATGTCAGCCGCGAGAAGGTGAAACCGGAGATTGTCCAAGGAGCTGAAAATGCTGCTTCGATAGCTGCAGCACACGCATGGGACATCGCGGACAGGAAAGCACACTCGGACTTGGTACTGGCTATCCAAGCATCTGAGTTCAAGCAGATCAAGGGCTGTGAGACCGCGAATTCTGTGTGGATGAAGCTGCACGCCATCTATCAATCAAAAGGGCCCGCTCGAAAAGCAGCTCTTTTAAAGAAACTGACATTGCACAAGATGGCGGAAGGCCAGAATGTTCGTGACCACATTCGAGAGTTCTTCGACGCAGTTGAAGGATATGGAGGTGGTAATTAACCAAGACCAGCTCACCATCATGCTGTTGTATAGTCTTCCGTACAGCTTCGAAAACTTTCGATGTGCAATCGAGACGCGATATGTCTTACCCAGTGCGGAAGATCTGAAAATAAAGATCATCGAAGGGAGCGATGCCAGAAATTCGAAACAGCTAGAAAACTCGGAAGCCATGTTGGCAAGTGGCGCCGGTGACGGTCACTATCCGAAGAATTATGGAAAGGAGAAGAAACCTGGAAAAGGAAAGCAGACAGAAAAACCTTTTCCCTTCAAATGTCACAAATGTAAGCAGGTTGGACATAAATCTGTGGATTGTAACATGGAGTACGAAGTGACATTCAAGAAAAGTTCAGCTGTGATTCGTGACGAAAATGTAGTTGAAAAACTATACGCGAATAGAATCGACGGATTGTATTATGTACAGGAAACGTCGGAAGTCGCGATTGTTGTGTCTGAGAGTGATAAACCTAACAAATTGGAATTGTGGCACCCACGCAAGGAGGACCTTTTTTGAAATTCTGTCTCAAAATCGCAGAAGTTTGGATCGGAATTACCTAGAGGGATATTTTTTTTAAATTAAAGAAAAAACCTTTCCGAATATAGAAAAATTATAGAGAAAGTAAAAAAAAAAATTGTGACCTTGAAAATCTGTGTTGAAGATGGAATTTTTAATGTATAGAATTCCTGAAAATAAAACAAGAATTCAACGATCAAATTTGGACAAACACCACAAAATGCTCCTATTGCAATTCCTAAAAACAAAAAAATTTTGTTTCTTCGCACAAAAATAAAACAGAGGAAAGAAAAATTGAGAAGGCAACCAACCAAATCCCCTTCCTTCTCTTTTTTATTTCTTTCGTCTTTTTTATTTTTATTATTATCAAATCACAATATGAAAGCATGCACAATATTTACCAACGTTTCGGTGCTCACAAAGCACCCTTATCAAGGCAAGAAAAACTAGAGCAGGTAGGAACAGCGACGAAATAACGACCCTATCATTTTACAACTAAATGTGGGTCAAAAGGCAAATCCGTTATAAACAAACAAGAAATGAGAGAAAGTCAAGACCCATGAAAACTTATTGCTAAATGTAATTAATCATACTAGAATAACTTTTGTTTAATTTATCCAAATCAGTTTTTAAATTAATAGACAACTTATTTTGTTTTTTAATATAAAGTATTTCCATGAATTCTCTCTTCCTCTCATTACTTTCACTGTGCAAAATTTCAACATTATCCCAGTCAAACTCATGGTCAACATCAACAAACCCTCTCGTATGTCTAGCAAGAACACTCTTATAACAACGTCCTAAACGAACATCAGTTTTGTGTTCCTCCACCCTAGTATTAAGAAGTCTGCCAGTCTGTCCCACGTAAGTCATCTTACAGATCTTGTAAGTGATCTTGTAAACAACACCACCTTTTTCAAATTTATCTAAAAGATCTTTACCAAAAGTTATTATTGAATCTATTTTAAATGGTATACGGAAAATGGTATGAATATTAAATTTTTTCAACATAAATTCAATAGTTTTCGAAATTTGACCAAAAAAAGGAAGAACAAAAGTATTGAAAGAACTATATTCTCTCAAGTCTTTCTGATTATCTGTAGATAAAATGTTACTTTGTTTGTTTTTGATTTGTTGAATTCTAATTGTGATATGTTGCTCAATAAACTTTTGTGGGAAATGATTAAGAAAAAGGATATTCCTAACAATATTCAAATTCTCTTTGTAAAATGAAATGTAGGACAAACCTAGAGCTCTGTCAACTAAGTTTTTGATTACTGCAATTTTGTTTTGAAAAGGATGAGCCGAAAAGAAATTAAAAATTCTACCTGAGTATGTACTTTTCCTATACCAATTGGTAATAATATTACCATCCTGACCCTTAATTACTTCTACGTCCAAAAAACTGATTCTATTATTATTCTCTATTTCATGGGTAAATTGAAGTTTTGAATGAAAACTATTAAAAGCATCAAAAACTACCTGTAACTGTGCTAGAGGAACACATAATAAGGTGTCATCAACATACCGAAAGTAAAAGGGCAAAACAAAATCCAGCTTCTTGAAAGCAAAGACCTCCAAATCTTCCATAACTATTTCTGCTAAAATCGGAGAAATGACTGAACCTATGGGTGTACCGAATTTTTGCCTATAAAAAGATCCATTGAATTTAAAATAAGTTTAGTTCATAATGAAAAATATCCCTTTAATAAAATCTTTTTGACTTAATCGAGTACGTGTTTTTATATTATCCCATCTATTTAAAATTGCCTGTTTAACCAATTCAAGGGGTGTACTTGGAAACAGTGCAACGACATCCAAAGAAATCATTACATGGTCATCAGAAACAGTTTTTTTAATAATAATTTTCTGGAATTCCCCGCTATTTTTAATATTGTATTTGGAAGTTGTAATTGAGTCTTTAAGTATCAAATTAAAGTTTTGTTCTAAAAATTTCGTGGGAGTTTTCATAGTTGAAATAACCAATCTCAAAGGATAACCATCTTTATGAATCTTTCTCAAACCATAACATCTTGCAAGAACTGTGTCTTCGGCATTTATATCAGTCCATCTTATATCCTTTCCCAAAAGTCCTTTCTTTCTCCAATTGTCTAGAATCTTGAATGTGTCTCGTCTTAATTGTTTCAACGGATTTCATTTTCATTTCATTCAATAATCCAAAGTTATCACGATTGGAAAGTAAATCCTCCATATCCCTAATATAATATGATTTCTTCATACAAACTGTAATATTGCCTTTATCAGCATTCATGCAAATTATATCAGGGTTGGGTTTAAGGAAATCTTTTGTTATCCTGAAACCTTCAGAAATTTTACGACTAATACTACTAATGTGCAAACACTTTTTATCGACAAAGCTCTCTGACAAGTGTAAAACCTTGTTTTGGAAATCCTGTTGATGAATATTGGAATTTTGTGTATACTTGATTCAACATCTTTGACTATTTCCATCATTTGTTTCTATTTACTTTTTATCACATGGTTACTAAAACCTTTACCTAATCTGAGAATATCTGTAACTGAATCGGGAATTTGAATATTTGCCAAATTTACAAACCAAGGGTCCTTATCTTGTTTTTCAAAAATCTTGTGAACATTTAAATTTTGCTCTTGAATATTAGTTTGTTGATCAATCAAAATAGAAAGTTTGTTCTCATGTTTTTTATCATCGTTTAAAAATCTTCGATTAAGGAAAATCTAATGTTTTAAAAGATCAATGATTTTATCTTGTGGCAAACATACTTTTAATTCACTTTTGATTCTGGAAATTTTCACTTTTAAAAAATTAACATGCTTTGAAACATCCTTGATCAGTAAATTCAGCATTGAGAGTTTGAAATTTTTTAAATTATGTTCAAAGTGTCTATTGCAAAAATTACTGTGAAAAGCAAAATCTCGAAATTTGTTATCCAAGAAAAATATTTTTTTAGGTAAAATATCATCTCTTCGACATTCAATCAAAAACCTTTTCTGAAGGATACTGTCTCTTAATTTTTGGTTGATATCACACCATAATTTAACCTTAATAACTTTTGGTAAAGATCCTTTAGATAAATTTGAAAAAGGTGGTGTTGTTTACAAGATCACTTGCAAGATCTGTAAGATGACTTATGTGGGGCAGACTGGCAGACTTCTTTATACCAGTGTGGAGGAACACAAAAGTGATGTTCGTTTAGGACGTTGTTATAAGAGTGTTCTTGCTAGACATACGAGAGGGTTTGTTGATGTTGACCATGAGTTTGACTGGGATAATGTTGAAATTTTACACAGTGAAAGTAATGAGAGAAAGAGAGAATTCATGGAAATGCCTTATATTAAAAAACAAAATAAGTTGTCTATTAATTTAAAAGCTGATTTGGATAAATTAAACAAAAGTTATTCTAGTATGATTAATTACATTTAGCAATAAGTTTTCATGGGTCTTGACTTTCTCTCATTTCTTGTTTGTTTATAACGGATTTGCCTTTTGACCTACATTTAGTTGTAAAATGATAGCGTCGTTATTTCGTCGCTGTTCCTACCTGCTCTAATTTTTCTTGCCTTGATAAGGGTACTGTGTGAGCACCGAAACGTTGGTAAATATTTTGCATGTTTTCATATTGTGATTTGATAATAATAAAAATAAAAAAGACGAAAGAAATAAAAAAGAGAAGGAAGGGGATTTAGTTGGTTGCCTTCTCATTTTTCTTTCCTCTTTTTTTATTTTTGTGCAAAGAAACAAAAAATTTTTTGTTTTTAGGAATTGCAATAGGAGCATTTTATGGTGTTTGCCCAAGTTTGATCGTTGAATTCTTGTTTTATTTTCAGGAGTTCTATACAATAACTTGATTATTGGACGTTAAATGGGATTTTGAATTTGATTTTAATCTAATTTAAAATTCTTAAATTTCGATGGAATTTTTGGCAAAAAAAATCGTTTATTGAATACCAAAAACGCTTAGATTTTACATTTTATGTGATATACATGTTTTTATATAGATTTTTGCAAGCCCAATCCGAATCTGACATATAAATCGTTGTAAGACAAAATCCAAAATGGCGGAGCCAATATGGCAGACTAAAATTGTAAAACGAAACCGATTTGACTAAAATTTGCTACAAGGTGGTTTTTTAGGTCGCTGATTACAAATCCAAGGTCAAAATTTAAAAATGCAACATGGCGGATCCAATATGGCGGACGAAAATTGTAAAAGGAAACCGATTTGACTAAAATTTACTACAAGGGGGTTTTCAGGTCGCTGATTTCAAATCCAGGGTCAAAATTGATAAATTCAAAATGGCGGATCCAATATGGCGGACAAACATTGTAAAAGGAAACCGATTTGACTAAATAATGCTACTCGGGGTTTTTTCGGGTCGCTGATTTTAAATCCAGAGTCAAAATTCCAAAATCTAAAACCGCGAATCCAATATTTTGGAACAATATTGTAAAAACTAAATCGTTCTGAAGTTATTAATACCTCAATCTATGACGTGCCTATTTACTTTTACAATTTTTGCCCGCCATATTGGATCCGCCATTTTTAATTTTTTAATTTTGACCCTGGATTTAAAATCAGCGACCCGAAAAACCCCCGAGTAGCATTCCTTAGTCAAATCAGTTTCCTTTTACAACGTTGGTCCGCCATAATGGATCCCCCATTTTTAATTTTTCAATTTTGACCTTGGATTTTAAATCAGCGACCCGAAAAACCCCCTTGTAGCAAATTTTAGCCAAATCGGTTTCCTTTTACAATTTTGTTCCGCCATATTGGATCTACCATTTTGAATTTTTAAATTTTGACCTTGGATTTGTAATCAGTGACCTGAAAAACCGCCTTGTAGCAAATTTTAGTCAAATCGGTTTCGTTTTACAATTTTAGTCTGCCATATTGGCTCCACCATTTTGGATTTTGTCTTATAACAATTTACATGTCAGATTCGGATTGGGCATGCAAAAATTTATATAAAAACATGTATAGCATATAAAACGTAAAATCTAAGCGTTTTTGGTATTCAATAAACGATTTTTTTTTGCCAAAAATTCCATCTTCAACACAGATTTTCAAGGTCACAATTTTTTTCACTTTCTCTATAATTTTTCTATATTCGGAAAGGTTTTTTCTTTAATTTGAAAAAAATATCCCTCTAGGTCATTCCGATCCAAAGTTCTACGATTTTGATACAGAATTTCAAAGAAGGTCCACTGTGCAACGGTTAGGGCATCTCAATGAGAAGGATGTGAAGTGCCTAATGAAAATACAAGTGTTCAGAGAACGAGAAACTCGGAGTGTGTGAAACCTGTGTAGTGGGAATATTAGCGCAAAGGCCCTTTCCAAAAAGCTCGTCACGTAAGACGGAGCTACTTGAGTTAGTGCATACGAATCTGTGCGGGCCGATGCGTACACAATCTCAAAGTGGGGCGAAATACTTCGTTACGTTCGTGGATGACGCAACACGTTGGTGCGTGGTCAAGTTCCTCAAATCGAAGAGTGAGCTGCCGGAAGCATTCAAGAGCTGTCAAAGAATGGTAGAGAAACAGATAGGAAGCCAAATAAAGTGTGTCCAATCCGACAATGCTAAAGAGTATCGCAATCGCGATTTAGACCAATACCTCGAAAATTGTGGTATTGCCAGAAGATTCACAATACCTCATACTCCAGAACAAAATGGTGTGGCAGAACGGAAGAACCGTACGATGGTGGAAATGGCCAGGTATCTCCTGATCTCCTCAAACCTGCCAACGTCGTTTTGGACTGAAGCGGTATCGACTGCAAACCACTTGAGAAATAGATGCCCTTCCAGAGGTCTAAATGGAGGAATACCTTTTGAAAAATGAACTGGAGTAAGTCCTAATTTGTCATATCTGAAAAGT
Organism: Andricus curvator; assembly: GCA_932195095.1. Classification (NCBI taxonomy): domain Eukaryota; kingdom Metazoa; phylum Arthropoda; class Insecta; order Hymenoptera; family Cynipidae; genus Andricus; species Andricus curvator. The sequence continues at coordinate 10,311 of CAKNYM010037892.1, read as the reverse complement.
TTCGGATGTAAAGGATTCTCACTGGATAAAACACCTGGAAAGGGAAAATTTCAGGTCCGAGCACGTAAGTGTATATTTTGAGGATACACTGAAGAGTCTAAAGATTACAGAGTCTGGCTCACTGATGATAAGAAGGTCCAAATAATGAGAGATGTTGAGTTTATCAACGATTTTCTGCCGAAGCAGGAATTTGAAGATTTCATCTCTGAAAATGTTTTGGAGAAACAGGACTGCATCCAAAGTTCTGAGGACAAGAACTGGGTAGAATTGGAGGTGAACAGCAGTGCCCTTAATGAAATTCATCGTGAAGTGGACCAGGATTCTGAAAACGAAGAAGATTTCCATCGATTCGAGAATCAACAAGAAGCTGTCGTCAATGGAAATGGTCAACGAGAAGTTGAAGAAAGAAGATTGCCTGGAAGACCAAAAAATATCAGAACCAGAAATCCTGGGAGGCCGCAGAAGAAGTTCAATACGACGAGAGCTGGAATCGCCTTTGAAGAATACCCGGAATGTGCTAATCTCGCAGAGATTCCATTGAAGGAGGCATTAAGTGGAAACGAGGGTGAAGACTGGAAGCGCGCAATTAATGAAGAATTTCGAGCACTGATCAAAAATCAAATTTGGGATTTGGTGGATCGTCCGGAGGGCCGAAGTGTAATCGGGTCTAGAATTGTGCTTCTTAATAAGTGTAATGCAGAAGGAATCCTAGAGAGAAGGAAGGCACGAGTGGTAGCAAAAGGTTATTCTCAGCGTCCAGGGGTCGAGTTTAAAGAAACATTCGCCCCTGTTGTTCGTCTTGAGCCTGTCAGATTGTTGTTGGCTCTTGCTGTAGAAAATGATCTCATTGTTCATCAGTTTGACGTCACGACTGCCTTTTTGAAAGGATTTAAGGAGAAATGCTTCAGAAATGCTACAAAGGCTTCAAAGTGGCAACCAAGTTTATTTGATGAAGAAGGCCCTTTACGGTTTAAAGAAAGCTGGTAGACAGTGGTATGTGAAACTAGACAAGGAACTTCGTGTCCTTGGATTGAAACCACTAAATGCAGATGTTTGCATCTACACGGGGAAATCTGGAGATGAGATGTTAATCGTTGCCATTTATGTCGATGACATGTTGCTGTTTTCAAACAGCTCTAGCTGGCTGTCAAGCTTCAAACGAAAATTCGGGGAACAATTTCTAATAAAGGATCTGGGAAAGGTTAAGCATTGCTTGGGAATGGAATTTCGACAAGGAGAGGATTTTTTGGAAATATCGCAAACTGCAAATATTGAAGAAATTCTCAAGAAATTTGGAATGGAAAACTCAAAACATGCTATAACACCTGTGGATCTGGGAACGAAATTGAAGAAACTCGAGGAATCATCAAAAGAAGATGTAAGTTATCCTTTTAGGGAGTCTTATGTATCTGGCCGTATCTACAAGACCAGACATAACCTTTGCAGTTAATTATCTAAGCCAGTTCAACAATTCAAATGGGAAGGATCACTGGACTGCAGCTAAAAGGATTCTGCGATACCTTCGTGGAACTTCGAAACTAGGATTCAAATACAAGAAGGTTTCAAAGGAACTAGAAGGATTTGTCGATTCCGACTGGGCAGGTTGTCCAGAAGATCGAAGGGCATATACCGGGTTCGTATTTATACTCGCACATGCTGTTGTCAGCTGGGAAGCTAAAAAGCAACGCACTGTGGCGTTATCGAGTACAAAGGCCGAATACATGGGGCTGACGGAAGCTGAAAAAGAGGTCTTCCACTCTAGACGCAAACATATAGACATTCGACATCACTTCGTGAGAGAGGCATTGGCAAGGTTGGATCAGCTTAGACTACATCCCATCAACGCAAATGATGGCAGACATCTTCACCAAAGGTCTGGCAGGACCGAAACATCAAAAGTGTTTGGCTCAGTTCGGAATGAGTCATTTGTGAGCAAAAAGGTCATTTTGTGAGAAAGTAAAGTGCTTTGATAAATGGTAAATTCAGTGGAATGAATAGAGTTACATGGGTTACGCTTGAGGGGAAGTGTTGGATATTATACCATTTACAAGCTACACCTCTGTATGTTGTGTGCTGCCATCTACGTATGGTGTTTTTGCTTCCTTTGTCTACGACGTGATTTTGTCAGTCGTCTCTCGAAAATCATCGAGTCGTCAGGTCGTTAATTGCCTGTTCCAATAAAGCATCATTTATAGTAATCGGGTTATATTTCTTTGATCGCAATTCACCCTCAAGTTCCGACAGTAATGTCACGATCTACTTCCAAGTATGTTAAACTATTAAACATAGTTGATAGCTGGCCTTGGAATTATAGAATTGTGGAATGGTATTGCGCCAGCATATCATTCTTTTATTGATATGGACTCTATAGTCCTTCATCCTCCACTTGAGTTTCTAACGCTCCGTCGCACTCTACTTATTTGCACTCAGAAAATAGGATTAAAGAAATGTTTACCACTTCTGATTTTGTATTGTCCTGAATATGAGTATGAGAATATAAGTCCTACTTTACTCAACACCTTAAGATACAGTGATCAACATTTCTTTAATTATTTTTTTTTGTTTCGTCAAACTATGATTTCTTATAATTACCGATTAATTTTTTTTCGCGTAAGATGGTTTACGAGAAAGAGGGCGAATCACTATGTACGTAGGTCACTCTGGAAGTTTCTGGAATGAATAAGAAAAAATAATTTTCTCTTAACGCAATCTTTATTATATCTTTTCAAAATCGTGTCCATTAACACTTATACAGTCGTGCATCATTTGACTGTCATTTAAAGACTTGCTCTAAAGAACACTTTTAGAAATTTTCAGCTTCACCATTTCTAGAATCTTATTCCAGAAATTTTTAGAGTGACCCATGTACATAACTTCGGCAAGGTCAGATAAAGGGTGCAGTACATAAGCGAGTGTCAAATACTCACAGGATTCACCGGTTCAAACTACACTGTACCTCGTCTAGCCGTTTTCCGTTTTCACTAATTATTCCTCCCAACCATTTCCGTTTTCACTAACATTTCTTCACAATGATTTCCTCCCAACCTTTTCCGTGTTCAATAAACTTTTCTCGCCACCGTTTCCGTGCACACTAAGAATTTGTTTGATGTTTAAATGAAAACTTGACAATTGTATCAACCATTACACCCGTGATCCGTTCTGTTCACGTCGGGCGAAGTAAAGGAATAACAAAGTTTTAAACGGACAGGAAGTTGTACAAGTAACGTTATCTCTCTTTTACCGCTCTATTGGTTCAAGTAAATTCAAAGCTACTAGTGGGACATGACCCGCATTTGATCGGCGAAGAACTGCCCTGAGAATTTTGGTAAGTTCTGCCACAAAGGGGCGAAGCACCAGGACCAATGACCCCTGACCCATTTCGACCACTTTCTATAATACTACATCGATTTTCTCCTTTACAATTTTTAACTGAAATTTATTGAAATTGAATATGAGATTAAACAGATCTTCCTCAAGATCTGTGCCAAATTCTGGATTTAAAATTAATTAGCCTCCCCCCTAACAATACCCCCCAGAGTCGCAAATGCTGAGAAATACATTTCGACCACTTTCTATAATACTACATCGATTTTCTCCTTTACAATTTTCAACTGAAATTTACTAAAATTGAATATGAGATTGATTAGATCTTCCTCAAGATCTGTGCAAAAATCGGGATTTAAATTAAGTAGCCTTCCCCCTAAAAATAACCCCGAGAGTCACAAATGCTGAGAAATACATTTCGACCACTTCCTATAATACTACATCGATTTTGTCCTTTAAGATTTTTAACTGAAATTTACTGAAATTGAATAGACCTTTCTCAAGATCTGTGCAGAAATCTTGATTTAAATTAATTAGCCTCTCCCCTAAAAATAACCCCAAGAGTCACAAATGCTGAGAAATACATTTCGACCACTTTCTGTAATACTACATCGATTTTCTCCCTTACAATTTTTAACTGAAATTCAGTGAAATTGAATATGAAATTGAATAGACCTTCCTCAAGATCTGTCCAGAAATCTGGATTTAAATTAATTACCTCCCCCCCCACCACCTAAAAATAACCCCAAGAGTCACAAATACTGAGAAATACATTTCGATATTTTTCGACCTTCCTCAAGATCTGTGCAAAAACCGAGATTTAAATTAATTAGCCTTCCCCCTAAAAATACCCCCCAGAGTCGCAAATGCTGAGAAATACATTTCGACCACTTTCTTAATACTACATTATTATATTATTATTATTATACCATTAAGCCATTTCCCTTTCGGGGTAGGCGTGACTTGCTCGGTTGGAAAATAGTATTGGGTATATGGGTGTATTGGTATAGAGTATATAGGTACAAGTTAGATAGGTATATAGGTGTAAAGTTGATAGGTATATAGGTGTTAGGTATATATGTTTTAGATTGATCTGGAATTCTCGTGTCATTTATTCAAATGACACGTTTATTCCGCAACACTGCTCCGACCCAGGTTGCTGATTAATCTCTCTAGCGATCACCCCAAGTGAAGAGCCTCACAAAATTGTTATGTATGGTTCCCCACTTGGGCCCATTAGAATCCAAGGTCTTTGTTTCAGGCTTCATTCATTCTATTGTCACTCTGTTTACAAACTATTTGTCGCCACACTTTTCTGTCCTGGCATACTACTCTAGCTTCCTTCCCGTCCTATAACATAAACTATATATATTATACTTAAATTTTTCTAAACTCTGATTTTAGAGACTTCAAATTTGATGTTTCAAATTTATTAATTTTGTAAGATAGTAAAATAACGGAAATTTCATATAATGGAAAGTTCAAAATTCAGAATAGCATCTAGAAATTCAATTGAGACAAGGAAATCTACGAACGAATTAATTCTATAGAACGAAATATGTACTGGAATGGTTCATTGACAGATTGAGAGTGGCATTTCAGTTAAATAATGCGACATATATTTTAAAACATAAATTCAATAAAAATCCAGTAATGATTCATGACAGACAGGTTAATGATGTCAATGCGTTCAAAGCTAGTGAAATATAAAACCTTTTACAAGTTCAAAAAAATAAAACATTCCTCTTCAACATTCACAATGCGAAATACGATAATTAAAAAATGAAACGGTAACACACAAAATATAACATTACAAATAAAATGGCACATCATATCAATAAATGAGAATTCGGATTTAAATACGCAACCATTAATGAGAAAGATTTATACTTAGGCAACTGTAATCTCTGATTGAGCCGCAATTAATGATTTAGCAAACCATTTGCCGGTAAATCAAAGTAGTTTATGATGGGATCGATTGTTGTTAACAATTGAGCCTGGGAGAACAGCTCTGAGTCAGGATCCCATCAATGTAATCAGCATCATAGAAATTTGGAAACCGGCATCATGCGTCGCATTTTGGTAGCCATTAACGACCAATTGGATGTCGTTATAAGAGTAGAAAAAAAACCACGCTGAAAGGAGAACAATTTCTTTCAGCGCTCGCACTTTTTTTTTTGCACAAATACACTCCTTTTTTACACTATTAATGCGTTAATAAATACCTGCTTAGACGCAGCGGCTCGGCTCTAATCAACGTGGTTTTCGTCGTACAATTGGGGAAACATCCCCTTACACATTTAAACTGGTTGCGTTACTTAAAGCGAATTAACATCGGTGCTCGATAGCGCAGCGCTGTAAGAAACATTTCCCTCGCGTTTATCGCGGTTTCCGGGAATCAACCAATCATTTGGCTAATTATCCGCGCGCTTTTCCGTCATTCTCGCGCCTTTATTCTTTCACCAATACCATGCGAGAAATCTGTCGCCATGTCTCATTACAATTTAATACCGCCCATTATATTATTTTACTCGCGGCATGATTCGAAACGTATATTTTGCCACAATATCCCCCTTGTTTGGGATTTAATTTATAATTTAATCGTAAACACTCATACTTTCACACTATAGTCGCAGAATAAATTATTCATGTCTATAAAAGATTCAGATGCGGCGTTGCATTATAATAAAATCATTATTCACATTTAATCCGTCTATATATATATATATATATATATATATATATATAACAATTGTCAATTAAATACTAATGCAAATACAATAGGCTAACGCATACAGTCCAGCGTGACCCATAATCAGAATTCATTCACATGTTTATACATACTAGGAGCTACTAAGACTTCACAGACAGACGCAGGTGCCCGACAGGCCAACTCTCAGAAATCCCGTGAAGCGTACTTTTTTAAGCTCGCGCGATTAAACTTCCCGTTTAAAACTTTTGATGTGATAGGGTCTGCAAGTTGATAAGAGTTATTATCAAACGATTTTGAGATCCGATATGGACCGTAATGTAGATGGAAGAATTTTTCGGTTACTTTGTCAAACTTGCAAGATTTTTTAGGGATGCGTAACAGGACCAAATCCCCCTCTTTCAAAGAGACTGAGGATCCCCCTCCTTGGTTTTGTTTTCTATAATCAAAATGTTTGTTTATTTGCTCTTTTGCCAAGTGGATTTTTACTTCACGAGGCAAATCAAAATCTTCCGGAAATTGGACTAATTGTTGAATTTGATCTCTCGGTTTAATCCCGAAATGTAATTCAAAGGGGCTAAAACCGGTACTGTAATGATTCGTTACGTTTAGGAAATATTCTATATCCGGAATATGTTTGGCCCAACGTGTATGGGTGTCGGAACAGAGAGTACGAAATAAACGACCCAGTTCCCTCATGACTCGTTCGGTGGGGTTGCTTTGAGGATGCCTAACCGAATAAAAAATAGGTTGAATTCCAAGTTCGCGCAATGTTTTTGTCCATACGGGCGACGTAAATTGAGTCCCATTATCTGCTAATAATCTCTTAGGCTTCCCCATTTCCGGAATGTATAAATCACAAATCTTTTTTATCGCAGTTTTAGTGTCATTCTTTTTTATAGGGTATAGTTTAACATATTTTGAGAATGCATCCAGGCAAACAAAAATGTGTTTAACTCCGCCAGTAGAGGCAGGCAAAGGACCAAAGAAATCGACAGTTACGAGGTCACTCGGCTCTGATGAATGAACCTGGTGAAATTCTCCCTCCATTTTTTTATTGACATATTTGACCTTTTGACACAAGTCACATGAAACAATGAATTTCCTGATCTCTTTGTTCATACCCCTCCAATGGTAGAAACGACGGGTATACATCAGAGTTTTATAGACACCAGGATGACCTAGCTTACAATGAATCTGTTCTATTAATTTTAAAGTCAAGTTTTGTGGAATTACAATTTGCCAATTATGTGTTATGTTATCGCAGTGAAATAAAACGTTGTTATGTAGTTTAAAGCGATCTTTGTATTGGGATGAATCAAGATCATCGATGATTTTTTTAATGTAAAGATCATCGATTTGGTTTTCAATGATTTTTTTAAAATCTGTTTTTATTTCTTTATCCAAGGTTAGCACGGAACAATTTATTTCTTTAGTAAGAGCTGGCAAGTTGATTAATAGATTGTTAATACACATATCTCCCTGCTCAATGTTTTCAAATTGACCCTTTGGATTTCGGCTGAAAAAATCTGCCGCGACATTATCTCGACCTGCACAATATTCAACATTAAACCCATACTGTTGCAAAATGATGCTCCATCTAATCAATCTTGAATTAAGTTGTGGTGTTGAATTCAAAAAGGTCAAGGCCTTATGATCAGTTACTACAGTAAACTCCCTTCCCAACAACAGAACTCTGAGCTTGGTTATTGAATAAGCAATAGCCAAAAGCTCCTTTTCTGTTGTTGTGTAATTAGCTTCCGCTTCGCTTAAGCATCTGCTAATCAGAGAGATCACATTATAATTCCGATCTTTATCAAATTGATAAAGAATTCCGCTTATTGCTTCAAATGCTGTTTCGTGTTTCTCAGTCCAGTTCCACGAATTTTCTGCTTTCATGATATCGCGAAAAGGTTCCATGTAATTAGCGTAACGAACAGCAAATTGTCTATAATAATTACATATACCGAAAAATTGCTGAAGCTGATTTAAGTTTTTTGGTGTCGCAAATTTTCTGATAATTTCTAATCGATCTTGAGGAGGCCTTACCCCATTCAGCGATAACTCATATCCAACAAAATTTACCATTGATTGACAAAAAAGCGATTTCTGCAATTTTAGAGTAAAATTTTGATTTTGCAGTACTTGGAAAACTGATGATAAAGCATAGAAATGTTCATAGGCGTTACCAGGGGTAGCAATCAACAAATCATCTATATACATTGTGAGAATGTTGTCAAATTGATTACCTAACGCAAGACTCAGAGCACGAATGAAGGCCGAACCCGCGGTCTTAATACCGAAAGGAATTCTACGAAACTGATATAATTTAGATCCAAATAAAAAAGCGATGTATTTACGCGAATCGCGATGCAATGGGATTTGCCAATATCCGTTTGCAAGGTCGGTTGTGGACATATGATTCACACCATGAAACTTTTGTAATAACTCGTTTATTAGAGGCGGTGACTCATTATCGGCTTCAATGATTTCATTAATGAAGCGTGCATCTAAACACACTCGAATGGTCTTATCTTTACGAATTACAATCCTTAGTGGGTTGCAATAAGGGCTAGTCGACTGTTCTATGATGCCATTTTTTAACATCTCTTGTATTTCTTGACCAACTAATTCGCGATAAGCAAACGGTACTGGATACGTTTTTCTCACCACTGTTTTGTGCGGTTTCACGTTAATAGAATACTCGTAAATTCCAGCACTTTGAGTTTTTAAAGTGAATAATTTTTTAAATTGCATCATGAATTCGATAAACGCCGCTCGCTCCCGATCATCGAGTCGTGTAAGCGAAGCTGCAATCTCTCGGACCCCCTCCGAGAAGCCAGCAGAATCGGTGTTACCGAATTTTTTATCTGATTGATTAACATTCAATTCCGATATGTATCTAAATTCATCATTGTCATTAAAATCAAACTCATTCTCAAAAATCAAATCACCGCACGTCAATTCAATAAGAGGAACTTGAGTATATACAGAATCCGTTTGAAAATTAATTACATTTTCAGTTTGAGAAATATCTAACGATTTATCACAAGAATCAATACTAAGAATTTCATTATACATAGAATCAATTTGGTCATGAGAATTCATACCATTTTCATTTTGATCTATATTCACAAATTTATCACAAGAATTTAAACTCGAAATATCATTACACATAGCATCAATTTGATCATGAGAATTCATACCATTTTTATTTTGAGCTATATGCATAAATTTATCACACGAATTTATACTAGGAATTTCATTACACACCGAATCAATTCGTTTATGAGAATTCATAACATGTTCCTCCTGAACGAAATCTGTAGATTTATTACAAGGTTTACTTTTCTCGGGCATTTCATAATCAGCACCGAGTATTTGTACATACACGACGTCATCTTCAACAGACAACACGACCTTCTCGGACGGGGCTCGATCGAACAGGACCAACGACTCAGGAGCAGCAGTACCGTTTATCGAAATCGAGCGTTTCATGTAATTAATATCAATCCCATTACCCAGGAACCAATCGTTTCCCATAATAATAGAATTTGATAATCGCGGCACAACTAAAAAAGATGTCAAATATGAATTTTTTCCTATTCCTACTTCCATGAAAATTTGTCGCTTAATAGTAGTCGGTTTTTTTCCTATAGCTGTTCGCAAAACGACATTTGTGACAGGAAATTCATCGATCTTTCCGTGCATCAAAATATATTCATAAAATTTCTCGGAAACACAAGTTATTTGACTTCCCGTGTCAATAAGAGAAGGAACCGGCACATTGAAAAGAGATACTATCAATTGGGGACACTGAGGAATTGCGGGCCTACCATTCGATGTGTTTTGACCAGGATCACATGTCACGTTATTAGTCAGGTCTCCAAACAAATCATAAGGATGTTGACGCGTTGCTTGACCCGCCAGAATCGCGCCAATAATCAGTTTAAATTATTAGTATACTGTACATTATTAATCTGATCAGCACGTGAAGCGAGAGGTGGTGGAGGGAAAGTCAAATTAGGAAGTCTAACTGAGTTTATCTGATCGTTTTCATAACCGTGATAAGCTTGTAATTGGCCAATGTTTACATGCCCTTGCCCCAAATGACAAGAACATGAATCATTACTTTGTCGAATTTGCGCGGTTTGTACATTCTGCCGATAATTATTTCCATGCAAATTTTTATTTTGAGAATTATCATTTTTATAATTACTGTTAGAATTGATACTTTTCTTTTGATTGTTAGTTTTTTCAGAGTAAGTAGCATCCAG
>CAKNYM010037890.1:5560-21404 GCA_932195095.1 Andricus curvator | reverse complement strand
ATTTCAAGGATTTAAAAAATTTCACAAAGATTTTAAGTACTTCAAGATATTTCAACGAATTCATAAAGATATCAAAAGATTTCAAAAATTTCACAAAGATTTTAACATTTAAGAATCTATTTATGGTTTTGCTTTCTTTAAAAATTGTTGGCCAATAAAAATTGAAATGGCTTATTTTTTAAATCTATAACAAACGGTTATTTCATTATTTTAAGTAAAAAAAGGAGACCTGGAAAATCTTCTTGACCTGAAAAACCTGGAAAAGACCTTGAATTTCATTCCGAAGAATCGCTGGACACCCTGTATAATTGTATAATTTTTTTATTAGCGAAAGACTAATATATCGTGATGACAAAATTTAATCTGAAAACTGATTTCATGCTGTGACAGCCCTTTTGCTCTGATATTTCTTGAAAATTCAATATCTTCCAGCCGATCGTGAATTTGATTTAAACTTGACTTTTTTTTGTGTTTTAGGAATTGAAGGATTATATCAAGATCATGAACAGTATCGTGAATGATAAGGGACCTAATAAAATAAGTTCCAGAGTTCGTTTCATGATCCAAGACGTAATCGACTTGAGGTCGAATAAATGGGTGCCTAGAAGAGATGATAGTAATCCTAAGACTATGGACCAAATTCAACGAGAGGCAGAGTCAGAGCGACTAGACGCGCAATTCAAATATCGTATAAATGTTATCCCTCTACGAAATAACGATAGAGGCGGTGACAGGAGAAGAAATCGTAAGAAATTTTGCATGCAGGCATTTTGAATTAGGATTTAAACAATCGTATTTTCTACTTTTATTAATAGAATTACATTATTTAAATTTCGCGGGATTTCGCATCGCTTAAAATTGGATATGATGCTAAATTTAAATGATAAAATAAGTCAAAGTAATAGAAAACATATTATTCGCATTAAACAGTGCCTTATTCAGGGTTGCTACAATATCCCAATTTCTAAATTCTTCTAGGTATAAAACCAACCATACACCTAGTCCTAGAAGATTAATAATGTTAATGCAAAAACAATTTTGTTTCTAAATATATTTTAAAAACTTTTAGTTGCGTTTTCAAGTCAAAAAGATAAATTATCAATAAAAAAAATGAATTTTTAACTAAAATGATGAATCTTCAACCAAAAATATGAATTTTTAACCAAATAGTTAAATTTTTCAAACAAAAGATTAATTTTCAACCAAACAAGACTTTTCAACAAAGTACATGAATTTTCATCTAAAAAAATCAGTTTTCAACCAAAATTAGAATAGTTAAAATGTCAGAAAAATAAATGTTCAACAACAACAAAAAAAAACACAATTTTCAACAAAATATATTTTTTTCATAAAAAAAAAGATTTTTTTAACCAAAAATAGAACAATTAAATTTTCAGTTAGTACAATCAATTTTCAACAAAAAAAATGAATTCTCAACAAAATAATTCAATCTTAAACTAAAAAAGATAAATGTACAAACCAAAAATATAATATTTCAATTTGCAGTCAGAGAAGTAAATTTAAAACAAGCGAGTTTTCAGCAAAATTAATTAATTTTCAACTAAAAATATAAATTTTCAAGCGAAAATGGAATAATTATATCTTCAGTTTAAAAAATTAATTTTCAACTAAAAAGAAACAAATTTTTAACCAACTAAGTTAATTTTTAATCACAATGATGAATTTTCAACCAAAAATATGAATTTTTGACCAAATAGTGGATTTTTCAACCCAAAACATGAATTTTCTATCAACAAAAAAAAAAACGAATTTTCAACCAAACCGTTTTTTTTTAGCCAAAGAGAAGAATTCTTTAAAAAAATAGAATTGTTAAATTGTCTACTAAACAGATATTTTTTTAACGAAAATGATTACATTTCTATCAAAAAAGGTAAATTTTTCACAAAAAATGGAATAGTTAATATGAATTTTCAACTAAAAAAGTTTTCATTTTTAACCAAATACGTGAATTTTAAACTAAAAAGATAAATTTTCTACCAAAACTAAAGTAGGATAATTTTCAGTTAGTAAAATAAATTTTCAAGCAAAAAACAAACGAATTTTCAACAAAACAGTTAAATTTTCAGCCAAAGAAATGAATTTTTAACCAAAAAGATGAAATTTGAACTAATGAGAGTACTCTTCTACCAAAAAAGACGGATTTTCAACAAATAGTTGAATTTTAACCTAAAGCAGATAAATTGTCAATTAAAAATTGAATAGTCAAATTTTCAGTAAAAAAATTAATGTTCAATCTAATTAAAGTAAATTTTAAACGAAATAGTATAATTTTCAATCATGAAGATTAAATTTTTATAAAAAAAAGATAAATTTTCGACAAAAAATGGAAGTTATATTTCCAGTTTAAAAAATGAATTCTAAATAAGAAAAATCTCATTTTTAACCAAAAAGTTCAATTTTCAACTAAGAACATGAATTTTTAACGAAGTACATGAATTTTCAACCAAATATTTGAATTTTTGAAGGAATTGTCAACCAAACATGTACGAGTTAAATTTTCAGTTAAAGCAATTAATTTTCTTCTAGAAAACATATTTTTCAACAAAGTAATTAAATTTTGAACAAAAGAAAGGTTTTTCAACTAAAATTATTAATCATCAACCAAATAAATGAATTTTGAACAAAGTAGTTCCTCTTCCAACTAAGTAGTTGAATTTTCTACCAAAAAAGATAAATTCTCAACGAAAAACGTGATTTATTATATTTCAACCACAAAAAGGATTTTAATTTTATAACAAAAATAGGTGAATTCAACCAATAAAGATGAATTTTCTACAAAATGGTTTGAATCCTCAACCAAAACAGATTATTTTTTAACCAAATAGTTGCAAGTTTTAACCATAATAATAAAATTAATTTCAACTTTAATTTATCGAAAATTCCCTAACTTTGTCAGGTTTTCCCTGACATTCCCTGACTTTCTGTAATTACCTGACCTGTAGCAACTCTGTAATTTAAAAGAAGTAATGAGCTCAAATTTAAAAAAAAATTATTATAAAAATTCCCTTTGCCTAAGAATTTAGGCAAATCTTTTAACTTTTAAATACACCTCACGGTTATATTAAAAAAAAACAATAATAATTAATAATCTTCAATATGGCAACGGCCATACCACGCTGGAGACACCAGTTCCCGTTAGATCACTGAAGTTAAGCAGTGTTGGGCGCGGTTAGTACTTGGATGGGTGACCGTCTGATACTACTGCGTTGCTGTTGGCGGCCGTGGGTGTGGTGAGCCCACACTTGTAGTTATTTACTACAAAAAACTATCCACCTAGAAACACTACCCGAATCGGGTAGTGTCACGTTTACCCCTTGAGGCTCGCCGAAAGGGAAATGGCTTAATGGTATATATATGTTCATTTCACTCTAGAATGTTTTTGTAAAAATATATGTATCAATTATGATATATATTTGTTGAAACAATAAATGCTTTCAATTTTTTTTTAAATAAACAAATATGACGAAAAAAATGGCCATTTTTTCTATTTGACGTTCCTGGTGCTCGTCAATAACAGAAAAATTGTTCAATTCGCCTAAGTTTCATGGAGTAACATTAGTTGAAGATGATCCAATATTATATAATAAACAAAAAAAATTTTATAAACAAATTATTTGTTGAAAGAATGTTTTCTACAATTTTCCATAATTTTACGTTTTTTCAAGTTACATTGCAAGAAATTTGAATGAAAACAATATTATGATAAAAAATTTCTATTTAGATTATAATTGTTAATACTATAAACAAATTTAATAAACAAATGCATTAATCAGGCATTTTTCGACAGAATTTTTTTTTTTATTAACATTTTTTTAATTAGGAACTTTATTATAATTTTATGAAAATTCACAATTTGTTGATTCATCTTATGATTTTATAAAACAAATTTAATTTAAACAATGCAGTAATCAGGCTTTTGTCGACAGAAAAATTCGTTTTTTTCTATGTCAACTTTTTAAATTAGGAACTTCATGATAATTTCAGCAAAATTCATAATTTTTTGATCAATTTTATGATTTTTTAAACAAATTTAATCAACAAATGCATTATTGGGGCATCTGTCGTGGAAAAATTATTCTCTTTCGATGTCAGACTTTTTAATTGGGATCTTCATAATAAATTCAGAAACATTCATGATTAGTTGATAAATTTTAAGATTTTTTCAAACAAATTTAACAAACAAATGCATTATTGAATAAATACAAATAAATACAAAAAAAAAAAAATTTAATGATTTTTTAAAACAAATTTTAATAAAAAAATGCACTATTCGGGCATCTTTGGACGGAAAAATTCGTTTTTTTCGATGTCAGTCTTTTTAATTGGGAACTTCATGATAATTTCAGCAAAATTCTGACATTGAAAAAGCCGAGTATTTGCATAGAGAAATGACCAAAGAATGCATGTGTTTATTGAATTTGTCTGAAGAAATCATCAGATTTATCAACTAATTATGAATGTTGCTGCAATTATCATTAAGTTCCCAATTAAAAGTCTGACACCGAACAAAAAGAATTTTTCCGTCGACAGATGCCCCAATAATGCATTTGTTTATTAAATTTGTTTAAAAAATCATAAAATTGATCAAAAAATTATGAATTTTGCCGAAATTATCATGAAGTTCCCAATTAAAAAGACTGACATTGAAAAAAAAACGAATTTTTCCGTCTACAAATGCCCGAATAATGAATTTGTTTAAAAAAATCATAAGATTAATCAACAAATTATGAATTTTGCTAAAATTATCATAAAGTTCCTAATTAAAAAAATTGACATCGAAAAATGCCTGATTAATGCATTTGTTTATTAAATTTGTTTATAATATTGACAATTATAATCTTAAGAGATTTTTTTTACTATAATATTGTTGTCATTCAAATTTTTTGCAATATAATTATATTGACGAGAACCAGGAACGTCAAATAGAAAAAATGGCCGGTGGTCCCTATATCCCCTATTGTACCCTATATTCAGATAAGGTCCCTAAAGTACCCTATTTTCAAGATTTGTTCCCTATGGTACCCTATTTGCAGCCCGTAATGGAACTTTTAAGTTCTTAAAATTCCCTAAAATATTTCAAAGCCTTTGAAATCTTTTGTGAAATACCTTCAAACTTTTTAAAATTCTTAAAAATGCCATGGAATATTTTTAAATACATACCCTAAAATATTTCAAATCGTTTGAAATCCCATTAAATTACTGAAATCAAGTGAAAATTCCTTGGAATCTTTAAAAACAACCTAAAATATTTCAAAGTCTTTACAAACTTTTAAAATCTCTTGCAATTTTTGGAAGCTCGTGAAAATCTCTTCGAATTTTTAAAAATACCCAAAAATATTTCAAATCCTTTGAAATTTTTTGAAATCCCTTGGAACTTTTTTAAGCTCTTAAAAATTCCTTCGAATTTAAAAAAATACCTTAAAAATTTTAAATTCCTTCGAAATCCTTTCAAGTTATTGAAATCTATTTGAAATTTCTTGGAATCTTTTAAAATATATACCCTATTGTAACCTATTTGCAGCCGTAATGGAACTTTAAACAAATTTATACATAATATGATCGAAGCATTGTCCAGAGCGTTTAATTTGAAATATTTTAGGGAATTTTAAAAGATTTCAAGGAATTTTTTAATTAATTTAATTAACTTGAAGGGATTTCAAAACGTTTGAAATATTTTAGGATAGATAATTTTCTAGAATTTCGGATTATTTTAAAAGATTTTACAGGATTTTATAAGATTTCCGAGGATTTCAATGATTTTAAAGTTCTCAAGGTATTTGAATACATTTTCCAGGATTTCAGAAAATATTATCATACAATTTCACGTTATTTTGTAATATTTTAGAGGATTTAAAAAAATCTATTCACGAGAAGTGAGGTGTTTTATAGGAATTTAAATATTATAGGATAAAGAATTTTCTAGAATTTCGGAAAATATGGAATGATTTTACAGGATCTATAAGGTTTTATGATATTCTTAAAGATTTCACAGGATTTTATAAGATTTCCGAGCATTGCAATGATTTTAAGGGACTAATTACCCTATCTTCAGAAAAAAACTCCGTTTATTTTCCAAATTTTGTTATGGATTTTACAGAACATTTTTTTACAGAAAAAAAATAACAGTCAAAATGGTCCCAAGATCTAATATAACTATTTGATTCAATTTTCAAGATTGTTGCTAATCGTGAATAGCGACTGACAAAATTTTGTTGGTTCAAAATTCAACTACTTAGTTTAAAGTAGAACTACTTTGTCAAAAATTTATTTTTTTGGTTGATGCTTCATAATTTTAGTTGAAAATCATTTTTTTTTTCAAAATTTAACTACTTTGTTAACATTTTTTTACCTGAAAATTTAGCTATCCATGTTTGGTTGAAAATTAAACTATTTGGTTACAAATTTCTGTATTTTGTTGAAACTTTATCGTTTGATGTAGAAAATTAATTTTCTTGGCGACTAATTCAGCTTTTTGGTTGAAAATTTATTTCTTTGTCTTGAAAATTAGTTTTTTTTATTGAAAATTACTTTTTTAACTAAAAATTGAACTATTTCATGCTTATTAGTTGAACATCAAACTTTTGCAGTTTAAAATTCAACTATTGTTGAAAAATGTCTGTAATTTGTTGAAACTTTGTCTTTTGTGGCAGAATATTAATCTTTTTGGTGACTAATTCACCGTTTTTGGTTCAAAGTTTAGCTATTAGGTTGAAGATTCCATTAAAAATTCAAATATTTGTTTGTAAATTCATGTATTTTGTTAAAAATTACTTTTTTTTTTTTGTAGAAAATTAATCTTTTTCGTTGAACATTCATTTATTTGCTTGAAAATTAGTTTTTCTATTAAAAATGGATTTTTTTAACTAAAAATGTAACAAAATTTTTTGTCGATTTTTGTATACACATTTAATCGTAAATCTCTTAAAATCTCTTAAAAACCCTTAAAATAATTAAAATCCTTAGAATTTTCTTGAAAATGTTCAAATCTTTTAAATAATACCTTGGCTTCTTTTAAAATATCCTCAAATATATTCAAATCCTTTGAAATCTTTTGAAATTCCTTAAAATAATTAAAATCCTTAGAAATGTATTGAAAATGTTTAAATCTCTTGAAAAAGCCTTGGAATCTTTAAAAATATCCTAAGATATATTTGAATCCTTTGAAATTTTTTAAAATCCCTTGAATCTATTTACAGCACTTTAAAAATCCTTGGAAGTTCAAAAAAAATTCCTCAAACCTATAAAATCCTTTGAAATCCGTTCAAATTATTGAAATCTTTTAAAAATTCCTTGGAATCTTTTAAATTATTGAAATCTTTTAAAAATACCTTAAAATATTTAATATCCTTTAAAATAATTTGATATCCCTTGAAATTTTTTAAAGCTCTTGAAAATTCTGAAATTTAAAAAAAAATCAATCTTTGGAAATACCTTGAAATATTTGAAAACCTTTGAAATCCTACGAAATCCCTCAATTCTGGTGAATAAATTCTTTTAAATACATAAAAATCTGATGATATTTCCTTGGAATTAAAAAAAAATACCATAAAATCCTTTTAGAATCCCTTCAAATGATTGAAAGCTATTTAAAAATCCTTGGAATTTTTTTAAATACTCTACAATATTCAAAATCCTTTGAAATATTTTGAAATCCCTTGAATTTTTATAAAGCTCTTGAAAATTCCTTGGAATTATTAAAATATCCTAAAATTAAAAAAAAGTCAATTTTTGGAAATACCTTGAAGTATTTGAATAGCTTTGAAATCCTACGAAATCCTTCAGTTCTTGTGAATAAATTCTTTTAAATACATAAAAATCTGATGATATTTCCTGAAATCTTGGAAAATTTATTAAAATTCCTTGGAATTTAAAAAAATACCATAGAATCCTTTAGAATTCCTTCATATGATTGAAATCTATTTAAAAATCCTTGGAATTTTTGTAAATACTCTACAATATTCAAAATCTTTTTAAATCCTTTAAAATATTTTGAAATCTCTTGAAATTTTGTAAAGCTCTTGAAAATTCCTTGGAATTTTTCAAATATCCTAAAATAAAAAAAAAATCGATCTTTGGAAATACCTTGAAATATTTGAATACCTTTGAAATCCTACGAAATCCCTCAATTCGTGTGAATAAATTTTTTTAAATACATAAAAATCTGATGATGTTTCCTTGGAATTAAAAAAAAATAACATGAAATCCTTTTAGACTTCCTTCAAATGATTGAAATCTATTTAAAAATCCTTGGAATTTTTTAAAATACCCTACAATATTTAACATCCTTTAAAATATTTAGAAATCCCTTGAAATGTTGTAAAGCTCTTGAAAATTCCTTGGAATTTTTCAAATATCCTAAAATTAAAAAAAAAATCAATCTTTGGAAATACCTTGAAATATTTGAAAACCTGTGAAATGGCTCAATTCTTGTGAATAAATTCTTTTAAATACATACAAATCTGATGATATTTCCTGAAATCTTGGAAAATTTATTAAAATTCCTTGGAATTTAAAAAAATACAATAAAATCCTTTAGAATTCCTTCAAATGATTGAAATCTATTTAAAAACCCTTGGAATTTTTAAAATACTCTACAACATTCAAAATCCTTTTAAATCCTTTAAAATATTTTTAAATCCCTTGAAATTTTTTAAAGCTCTTGAAAATTCCTTGGAATTTTTCAAATATCCTAAAATTAAAAAACAAATCAATCTTTGGGAATACTTTGAAATATTTGAATACCTTTGAAATCCTACGAAATCCCTTAATTCGTGTGAATAAATTTTTTTAAATACATAAAAATCTGATGATGTTTCCTTGGAATTAAAAAAAAAATAACATGAAATCCTTTTAGACTTCCTTCAAATGATTGAAATCTATTTAAAAATCCTTGGAATTTTTAAAAATACCCTACAATATTTAACATCCTTTAAAATATTTAGAAATCCCTTGAAAATTTGTAAAGCTCTTGAAAATTCCTTGGAATTTTTCAAATATCCTAAAATTAAAAAAAAAATCAATCTTTGGAAATACCTTGAAATATTTGAAAACCTCTTTTAACATCTTTTAACACCAATTTCTATTTTCAGGTGGAATGGGAGGAGGATCTTCCGAAGATGGTGGCTGGATTCACCCATTCAAAATGACGAGAACTGCCTACTCTGTTGCGTCTCCGAATCTTGTCAATAATTCTGTGTGTATTTAGGATTTTTAATTTATAATTTAATTGGAATAGTGTTTCATTTTAATAATTTAATTTCCTTTTTTTAATTTCTTGTTTTATAGCCCTCTATGTACACTGAACTAGGAGGAAGGAACGTGTTTCAACGTTTTGGTAAGTCAATATCAGGCCTCGGACTCACCACGCTATTAACATTAGTTTACACTTTTTTTAAACGATGACACTATTTTGCTATTATTTTGAAAAAATGACACTAATCTCACTATTCCTTTATTTTTCCTAAAAAAAATATATTTTTGAATTTCCAAGCCAAAAAGATTGGCTTTCAACAAAACAGCTGAATTTTCAATCAAATAGTTAAATTTACTACCAAAAATATGAATTTTAAGAAGCTTAATTTTCTACCAAAAATAATGAATTCTCAACAAATTGCATAAATTTTCAATTAAAAAGTGGAATTTTTAAACTAGAAATGATCAAATTTTAATTTAAAACTGGAGAAGTTACATTTTCATTTAAGAAAATTAATTTTCAATAAAAAGTAAACGAATTTTCTAGAAAAGAATTGAATTTTTTATCAAATTTACTTGAATCCTCAACTAAAAGAGACTAATTTTCAACCATACAGTTGCATTTTTAAACAAAAAATTGATTTTCTGCCAAAGAATACAAATTGTCAACAAAATACGTATATTTTCTACCAAATAGTTGAATTTTTAAACCAAGAAGATTAATTTTCTGTCAGAAAAGAATTTTTATCAAAATATATCAATTTTTAACCATTTAGTTGAATTTTCTACTAGAAAAGATGAATTCCCAACAAATTACATACATTTTAAACTAAATAGTTGAATTTTATACAAAAAAAGATAAATTTTCAACTGAATAGTTTGAACAATGGATGTGATGTTAGTCCAAATTATATTTGATTCATTTTTAATTTATATTTTTTTCGTTTCTAAAAATTTTTAACTAAAAAGTAGAATTTTTAAACTAAAAAAGATACATTTTTAACCAAAATCCGGATTAGTTCAATTTTGTTTGAGGAGAATTGATTTTCAATAAAAAAATATGAATTTTCTACAAAACAGTTTAATTTTGTACCGAATAGTTGAATTTTATACTAAGTTGTGGAATTTTCAAGTCAAAAAGACGAATTTCTATTAAAAAGTTGAATTTTCATCCCGAGAATATGTATTTTCAATAAAAAAGTTAATTTATTACCAAGCAGTTGAATTTTTAACAACAAAAAAACGAATTTTCGACTACAGTTATTAATCTTCAACCAAAAAAATGAACTTTTAATCAAAGTAGTTCAATTGCAACCAAGGAGTTATATTTTTAATCTAAAAAGATGAATTTTCAACGAAAAATGTAACAGTGGATATTAAAAAAAAAAGATTTTAATTTAAAAAAAAACAGTTGGATTTAACCAACAAAGACGGATTTTCAATAAAATAATTTTCGATCTGCAAATACGAATTTTCCACAAAAAAGTTGAATTTTTAACCTGAAAATGTGAATTTTCAAAAAAACAGTTTAAAATTAACTTTTTTGTTGGAAATTCAACAGTGTTCTAAAAAATTTGTCTTTTTCCTTAAAAATTAATTTTTTTTTATTAATTCTACTATTTGGTTGAAATTTAAACTTTCTTCTTTGAAAATTATTTTTTTGTTTTTGAAAATTCATCGTTTCATGTTGATAATTCAACTGCCTTTTAAAAAATTCTTTTAACATTTTAACTTTTATCATTCATCTTTTTGGATAGAAACTTCGTCCTTATGGATTGAATATTCATACTTTATGCTTTTTCTTGGTTGAAAATTAACTTTTTTTTTGAAAATTCAAGCTTCTTCTAAAAAATTCTTTTTTTGTTTTCTTTGAGAATTAATTTTTTTTTATTATTCAACTATTTGGTTGAAAGTTCAACTTTCTTCTTTGAAAATTGTGTTTTTTTTTGAAAATTCAACTTTTCAGGTTGATAATTCAATTGTCGCTTAAAAAATTCGACATTTTGGCTTGAAAATTCAAATATTTTGTTGAAGTTTAATCTTTTTTCTTTATAAATGCAACTGCTTTTTTTAACATTCATCTTTCTGGATAGAAAATTCATCTTTTATGGTGAAAAAGTAATTCTTTTGATTGAAAATTCAACTTTCGTGGTTGAAAATTAGTTTATGTTGAAAATTCAACTGTATTCGAAAAAATTCGTCTTTTTACTTGAAAGTTATTTTTTTTGTAATTTAAGGTTGAAAATTTAACTTTTTTCGTTGAAAATGATCTTTTTTGTTGAAAACTCAACTCTTCAGGTTGATAATTCAAGTATTTTAGCATTTAACTATTTGGTTAAAGCTTAAGCTTTTTTTTATTGAAAGTTCGACCATTTGGTTGAAAATTCATCTTTGTAGGTTGAAAAATTCAACTATTTGACTAAAACTAAACATTAAAACAACAAATTAAAATTGTTATTATTATTAAAATTATAAATAAACATTTGTTTTATTTTTTAGATGTTAGAAGTTCGCAAGCTGGTAGTCACCAATTAGGAAATTGTTATTTTATTAGTAATAAACCCAAAAGGTCTGCAGATGAACTCAGGGATTTGATCAACTGGATCGTCGAAAAATATGTTGCTGATGGTAATTGTGAAGTAAGTGAATTAAAAATGAATTAACTATAGTTCAGTTGTTTGAAGAAGGTTATCGCAGACTTTTAAAAATTTATTTCGTTGCGGTTGAAGATTCATAATTTTAGTTAAAAATTAATTTTTTTGGTTGAAAGTTAAACTATTTTGTAGAAAACTCGTCTTGTGGGCTCGAAAAGTCATTAATTTAGTTGACATTTTTTTTCTTTCTTGACTGTAAAATAAAATCAATCATTTTATTAAAATTTCGTCTTTCTTCGACAATTTCAAGTGTTTTTGATTTAAAATTAAAATCTTTGTTGGTTGAAATATCAACTATTACATTTTTTGTTGAAAATTCGTCTCTTTGGTTGCAAACTTAAATAGTTTGTTGAAAATTATTTTTTGTTTGTTCGAAAATTAATGTTTTTAACCAAACATTTCAATATTATGTGTTAAGTTGAAAATTTATCTTTTTGTTTGAAAATTCGACCATTTTGTTGAAAATTCAACTATTTAGTAAAAAATTCGAACGTTTTGTTGAAAATTGATCTATTTGGTTATAAAGTCATTTTTTTACCGCAAATTCATCTTCTTTGTTAAAAATTAGTATTTGGATAGAAAATTCTTCCTTTTGTATTGAAAATTCTTCATTTTAGATTGAAAATTTATCTGTTTTGGTTGAAATTTGATCTTTTTCGTTTAAAAATGCAACTCTTCGGTTAAAAATAATTCGGTTTTGTATGAAGATTCATTTTTTGTTGTTAAAAATTCGCCTTTTGGTTGAATTCAACTGTTTTTCATTTAAAATAAATATCTTTTTTGATTGAAATATCAAATTATTACATTTTTCGTTGAAAATTCATTTTTTTATATTGAAAATTTAACTGTTTGGTTAAAAAATTATCAACATTTTTTAATTAAAAATCTTTTCTGGCGAAAAAACAAACTATTTTGTTCAAAATTTGTCTTTTTTGATGAATGAGTTCAACTTGAAAATTAGTCTTTTGATAGAAAATTCTTTCTTTTGGATTGACAATTTTTCATTTTTGATTGAAAATTCTTCATTTTAGAAAAGGTAGAAAAGTTTTTTGTTAAAAATCCCCTTTTTTCATTTAAAAATTCCCCTCTCTTGGTAGAAATTTGATCCTTTTTGTTTAAAAATGCAACTCTTTGGTTAAAAATAATTCGGTTTTGGTTGAAGATTCAAATTTTCTGTTAAAAATTCATCTCTTGCTTGAAATCAACTGTTTTTCATTTCAAATAAATATCTTTTTTGGTTGAAATATCAACTATAACTTTGCTGTTGAAAATTTAACTATTTGGTTAAAAAATGAATCAACTCTTTGGATAGAAAATTCTTCTTTTTGGTTTGAAAATTTTTTCATTTTGGATTAAAAATTCTTCATTTTAGAAAATGCAGAAAAGTTTTTTGTTGAAAATTCGCCTTTTTCATTTGAAAATTCGTCTTTTCCATTTGAAAATTTACCTCTTTCGGTAGAAATTTTATCTTTTTTTGGTTAAAAATAATTCGTTTTCGGTTGAAGATTCAACTTTTTTGTTAAAAATTCATCTTTTGGTTGAAATAAACTGTTTTTCATTTAAAATAAATATCTTTTTTTATTGAAATATCAACTATTACTTTTTGTTGTTGAAAACTTATTTCTTTGTCTAAAAGTTTAACTATTTTTTTTTAAATTCGATTTTTTGTAATTGTAAATTAAGTTTTTTAAACTAAATATTAAACTTTTCCATTTTTGGTTTTTTTATTTGAAAATTCAACTTTTTGATTGAAAAAAATCTTTCTAGGTTGAACGTTCAACAAATTGATGGAAGTTTTTTTCTTTCTTGAATGAAAAATCTTTTCTGGTAGAAAAATCAACTATTTTGTTCCAAATTCGTCCTTTTTAGATGATTTGAACTGTTTTTTATTTAAAATTAAAATCTTCGTTGGTTAAAATATCAACTATTACATTTCTCGTTAAGAACTCATGTTTTTAGTTAAAAATACAAATATTTTGTTGAAAATTGAACTATGTCGTGAAAAAGTAATTTTTTTCACAAATTCTACTGTTTTGTTGAACATTCTTCCTTTTGGAATGAAAATTCATCTTTTTTGTTTGAAAATATATTTCGATTTCAAATCTTAAGCATTTGATATTGGTTTTAATATAGTACCTATACATTAATTTTATTTAAAAGAATTTATTCCCCTATTATTCCCCATTTTCGTGAAAAATCACCCTATTTCCCCTCTTTTGAGAGCTAGCATTTTGGTCTCTGAAGCCTGCCATATTTATCGATCAAAATCATTTTTTTTAGGAAGCTTTGTTGAAAATCAAAGAAAACTTCTGGAGTTCTCAGCTCCCGATGTTGGTTCGTGAAATGGTGAATGCAGTCATCGAAAAGTCCAGCATGGCCCGAGAAAGGATATCGAAACTTATCTCCTTCCTTCTTCTGAATAAGGCAATTACCCTGGATGACTTTAGAGCTGGGTAAGTGTTTTTATTATTTTCTAAAAATTATTCTCTCCTGTCGTATTTTTAAAGAAAATTGTTAGAATGCAATTTTTTTATTTAAGGTTTGGCGAAATACTCGGAATTATTGGTGTCATGATCATCGATAGTCCTAAGATTTGGACTTACCTCGCCGACATTCTAAGTAAGTATTGTAATCGTTTTTTTAATTGTACTAGAACATTGTGCGCACTAATTACCCTTTATTAAGAAAAAAATCTACTAAATGGAACTACTTTGTTAAAAATTCATTTTTTTGCTTGATGATTCATCATTGTAGTTACCAAATCTTTGTTTTTGTTCAAAATTTAAATATTTTTTAAACATTTGTTTAAATTATTTTTTTAACTGAAAATTTAACTATTCCATGTTTGGTTGAACATTTATCTTCTTCAGTTAAAAATTCAACTATTTCATTGAAAATTCATGTATTATATTAAAAATTATTTTTTTTGTAGAAAAGTAATCTTTTTGGTTCAAAATTATTTTTTTTATTGAAAACTAATTTTTCATGTGAAAATTTAACTAGATCATGTTTTTTTTCAACATTAATCTTCTTAAGTTGAAAATTCTACTGTTCGTTTGAAAATTTCTGTATTTTGTTACAACTTCGTCTTTTGTGGTAGAATATTAATCTTCTTGGTGGCTATTTCACCTTTTTGGTTAAAAATTCAACTATTACGTTAAAAATTCAATTAAAGATTAAAATACATCGTTGAAAATTCATATATTTTGTTAAACATTATTATTTTTTGGTGGAAGATTGTGTATTTTTTTAATTAAATTTTCTTTTATTGAAAATTAGTGTTTTGATTGAAAATTGATTTTTAACTAAAAAATATTATTTTATTTTCTCAAAAACTTATTTATTTCACCAACTGAAAATTAAACTATTATATTTTTTGTTGAAAGTTTATCTTTTTAAATTAAAAGTGCATCTATTTTGTTAAAAATTTGTCTTTTTTGGTAGAAAATTATAAATTAACTTTTTTAGTTGAAAATTTTATTAAAAATTAACATATTTGGTTAAAAATTCATGTATTTTGTTGAAAATTATTCTTTTTTGGTGGAAAATTAATTCTTTTTTTAACTAAAAATTTAACTGTTCCATTTCTTGCCGAAATTTTTTTTATAGACATTTGAGATTTTTGATTGAAAATTCATCAGTTTAGTTGAAAATTTAAATATTTCGTTAAAAATATATCTTATTTGGTTAACAAGTTATTTTTCTAACTTAAAATTAAACTATTCTATTCTTTGTTGAAAATTTATTTTTCCTATCTTTGAAAACCCATCTTGGTGCGTTACTATTTCCGTTATCGTTACGATGATTTAGTTTTATGCACCAGGCCGTTGAAGACGTCATCTACGATAAATTTTTAACAATTTAAATTGTGTCAACATCCAAAATAACTAACCAAAATAACTAAAAGTGGTGAGCCGAGGATCCGCGTGTACCGGGTCACGCACCAGGTAGTTTAGCGCGTATTCTACGAGAACTTT
>CAKNYM010037889.1:0-12601 GCA_932195095.1 Andricus curvator | reverse complement strand
GCTTGCCAGAACCCACCCATTGTGTATGAACGCGAATAGGTGGGTCCCCCCAAGCCATGGTTGTCGTGTACCTATTTTTGCCAGTGCTAGATTCACCACAACCACGACTGGCTCCTATCGGCTGTCCGCGACTGCTTATTCTTGTATTCGCAGTTAACATTGGGGGCTGTTCAGCCTTACGGGCCGTTCCTCTATCCGCAACCTGAGGACGCGCTACGTAGTGGTGATAGGAAACCCACCGAGAACAATTATTAAGGATTTACAAAATTAAGTATCTGTTAGATATGCAATATCTTCTACGGATAGGAAAATTAAAAGCTGAATAAAACGTATTCAGATTAACAAAGCTTCCAATTATTAGAAAAATCATTATGACAAGACTTTGAATATTTGTTCAAAATTACCGAATTTAATATGATAGCTTTTATAATTTGACAATATTTCTTCATAAATTCTCTTTATTGTATAATTGAGAGAACTTTGATGTTGAGAAATTTTAAGAATATACAATTCAAACTAGATGCTCTGAAGTAAGCATATTTTAAAACATATGCAATATTTGTTTGAAATATTAATTATATATTGGATCAAACTTACGATTGACACAAAAAATGTCACAAACGTGATCAGAAGAATGGCAGCAATTATTTTCATTTTTTTTCAAATTGTTACAATGACATATAAATGAAAACCAAAACTATTTTTTCAAGAACTGCGCTTTATTTATTCTTTAAAATAAATATAGTAGAAGCGGAAAGATTATTAAGGCCAACCGTACTGGAATAGAAGAAATATATGAAGGACTTCCGAAATCGTTATTTCTTTATTTATTCATTCAATATAAATATTTGATAATAATTTTCTCGCCCGTAACGAATATCTTATAATATTTTTGCATTTTTAATATAAAATAATAAAATTATGTAAAATTGATCCCTTCCTAGAGTTTTTTTTTAAATAATGAATAAATAATGTAAAAATCGGCTGATTTATTATTTTGCCTCCATTCTAAATAATTCTAAATCATTACACATGCTTATATTATATGCTATTGAAATGCTGAAATAAGGTCGCTAGTACATATTTCAGTAAAGACTTAAATTTTCAAATAATGAAATTCATCTACATGAAAAATAAATTTTCGAGAAAGTAGTCAAACCAAAAGATATTTTAATGTTAAATAAAAATAAGGTGAATTCAACCTAGGAAAACCAATTTTTAACAAAAGAAAAGGGCCATCAAATCAACAATACTACTTTTTAGTAAAACAGTTAACATTTAAGCAAATAAATGAAGTTTTCTTCGTTTCAAGTCCGTTAATTTCAAGTCTCGCTTGTTTTAAGTCCCCCATACACGGTTATTTTAAGTTGCGCAGTTCCTTCACCTCCCACCACGATGCCTGTACGCTCTCCTCCGCGTCAGTGGCTGACCAATTAAAAGGAGACCTGGAGAGCGAGCAGCTTTCGTTGGTTCAAATTAAGTATATTAGCATGACGTCAAGGGAATGCAAACAACTTTTTGGAGAAAACATTCTGAACGTAAAAGTAAGCCATAAATATGCGAATAGTATTATTTGTCAAGTTTAGAATTTATTTTCTCAATCATGTTCTATTCTTTTGTCAATTGACGAACTTTCAGTGTCACTAAAGAAAATAAAATATCCAAAATTTCAGGATAGTGTATCAGATCGAATACTCTAACCTCAAATTTCAAACAGTTGATTGTATTTCGTGAAACTGAAAGGTTTTCAACCAATGAAAGGGTGAAACCTAATTGTGCAAATGCATTCTACATTTGGAATATTTATTACTACTCAGACCTTTATAACTTACATTTACATTTAGAATATTTTATTCAAAAAGGCGTATGCAGTTGCAGTCCCATGTCAGGAACTATGCTAAACTTCCTAACATTTCCATCTATCTTAGCATGACCGTGATTCCGCGGAATATTTGAGTCATTTTTGAGTCTTTTATATTAATTCTTAGTTGGAAAATTGTACCATGTCAAGGAAATGTTATATTTTTCACGTTTTACATAAAAAAACACTGATGCATGCAGTGATGCTTACGAATTGCGAATATTCCGACTATGCATGCGCAGTTGAAACATTTGCTCACAGCACGCGCATCGATACCAGGCCGTACAGCCAATGAACGTCGTTTGACAAAAATAACCTAAAGGTCGCGGTAGAACTGGAGGCCCCTCCAGCCCTAAAATGATCGATTGTACACGTTTCGCGGCCCTTAAAACTAGCGAGACCCAGAAAGATTCCTCAGTCGAGAAAGAATAAAAATTCAAACAAATTGTTGAATTTTCAAGCCGAAAAGGCGAGTTTTGTACAAAAAAATTAAATTTTTAATCCAAAAATATGAATATCCAACAAAACAATTCATTTTTAACCAAATAAATTAATTTCCAATGAAACAGTTCAATTCGCAACTGAATAGACTGAAAATCACAGAAAAAATCAAAAATCTAAAAACTTCTAAATAAAGAACAAAATTTGCTTTCAAACAACAAAATGATAACATGTTCCTTCAATTCAAGCTGAAGAAAGTGCAGATTTTCTGGAACTACGATTTTCGGACAGCAGTCTCCGTTGCACACCCGAGGCCTGACATCGTTCTCCGAGACTTGGAGAAACGAATTATATTCGTGATCGTATTCTCGGCTCCGTCCGAATACAGCATCACTGCCAAGGAGAAAGAAAAGGAGGAGAGGTATCAGGACCTTAAAAGTGAGCTGCAACGACTGAACCCAAAATATTCGGTTCAAGTAATTGTCCTTGTGATAGGTGCTCTCGAAGGTGCGAAACTATCGCTGGTTCGTAACCTGAAAGCCATATCGGCGTGCCAAAAATATGCCAAGGTACTTGCGAGATGGATGCAGAAAGCTGTCATCCTTGAGTCGCCTTATGTCCTCAAGCCATGATCATATATATATTGAACTTGTCATTTCTTCAGCTTGAACGAAAGAAACATGTTATCATTCTGCAAAACAGGTTTCTATGGTTTAAGCTAAAGAAATTTCAGGCGTCGAAAATTCAATTGTTTTGTGAAAAACACGTAATTTAATGATTTTTATGAATAACTATAACTATATCGGGGATAAATTTCCGAAAAGTACTTACCTTCAATTAATTTGAAACTGCTTGTACCTATGTATTTTGACTCACTGATTACGAAAATGATTGTGCAGATATTCGTAAATTTGATTTTCCAGCTCAAAGCAGGCCGGTGCCGAAAAGGGAGGTCATCTGTGGTCACTCATGCATGACAAAACAGTAGTATAGCGATAAACCGTCGTACCACAACGGCCAAGCTGGTAACTGCGTCACGTTGCGCAACATCACGACACGACCCTGATGTTTACGTTTCGGTTCCTTCCAATTTATGACAAGTTCAGAACCAAACCCGTGCAGAAATTGAAAGTCGGGCGTATAATAAATAATCGCACAAAATTCTGGAAGAAATAGAATTTATTAAAGGAAACCATAAAAACCTGTGCTCGGACGACGACAGACTGACCTAAGCTCACTGAGGCAGTCCTTGCTAGCTTATCATCGTTTTCACTCTAACGTACACCATTAGACGTCTATCTTCGTTTACATATTTTATATCTGATTCAGTATTCTATTCATATCCTACAAATGTACAAAAAAGGTTTATATAAAAGTTCTAGATCTTTTCAAAATGCACATTCTATGTGATATACATTTTTTCTAAAAAACTATTTTTTTTAGGAATAAAGAAAAATGTTGGTACAAAGTGTAGAATTGCTTTGAATGGGATTCGCGGCACTCCTTTTCCTCACAAAACGTTGGAAAGGGAAGGTATGTGACCTACAGTATTTCTTCGACCAGTCACAGGGGTGCCTTTTCGCCCCCCAGGATACGTTTGAAAGGGGTAGGCTTTGATCAGAATTATTTCTGTAAACAGTCAGAGGGCTTCCTTCCGGCTGCTACACGTGAGGTTTGAAAAGGGTAAGATAAGTGACCTACATTATTTTTGTGGCTTGTCAGAGGTATGTCTTCCCGCTCCCCTAAGAGACATTTAAAAAATTAAGTTTTCTCAAAAACGATCCAAACGATTTTTTTATTTTTGGCCTAAAATGATTGTGAGACATTACCGAAGTGTCATAAAACGAAAAGCGCGTGGTGCAAGCGCCTTTGGGTTAAGCTCAGTCGAGACTCACCGTGGCCATGTCTGTGGAGAATTCCCCATATTTGTTGTATTATTCAAGATAAGAAATAAAAAGATGGATGTCCTGACAGATATATTTTTAAACGTTTTTCGACATTTTTTTCGCAATTATCTCAAATTTTCTATGTTTAAAAATGCGAAATAGTAGAATCTGCAATAATTTTAAATTAATTGAATAAAATGAGATAGTAGAGTTTCCACAACTTACTGGTGGAATAATAAAAAAGTCGTTGAAAAAGTCTAAAGGGGCATGAGACGGTTGCAACTCTTGCCTATTGAACACCCGCAGCGTAGTGGAAAGGAGCAGTGCGCGGGTACTCACATGCGGAGAAAGCGCAATATTATGTATTCCACCTGGAAACGGTTCAGACGGCCCTGACTGTTTACGTTTCGATTACCCCGATTTAGTAACAAGGCTACTTGCAGTTAACCCCCGACACTGTTACTAAACCGGGAGTTTGGTGTAAATAGATTATATGTGAAAATAATTATCATTCACAATTTGGCCGTTGATGTAGTTTACAAGTATAACAATATTGCCTTATTATTTTTCCAATAAAGCCGAAAATGTCTCCATTAATATATCCTGTCCGATAACCTCGAATATCATAAATAATATTATTCTATATGTTTTAAAAAAATCATCAAATAAAATAGAACATAAAGAAGATAAAAGGACAACATTTCATTGAAATTGTTTGAAAATTATGAAAACTATTTAAAAAATGTAAAATGTTACACTTTCTCTAAATGTCAATAATCATCGAGGGAGAGAAGAATTTTTTGTCTGATTTTTGCGGTTACCATCGATTTTAACATTTTAGCTCGTTTTACGTCAATGAACAATCATCAGCAGCATTTTTTGAAAAAATAAATAAATAATCTTTAAAAATGATGGTGAAGAATAAATTTTCACTTCAATTTTCAAATTATAAAACCATTAATATTTATAATAATTAATATACTTATTCCATTATTCATTTATTCAATACTTTATTAATTTATTTATTTATGCATTCATTTGCTCATTCAATTGATAATTGATTCATCGATTAATTAATTAATTATTTGATTAATTTACTCACTTTTTCATTTATTAATGTTAGTTAAATTCTGATAAGTGATAATAATTAATATTATTACTATAGTTTATCAATTAATTGATAATTATTATTATTGGATAAACAATCAACGAAATTTTATTTTGATAATAATCAAACTCGAGAGACCTATGAAAAATTTAATTAGCTTTAATTCAAAAAAGAAACTTTAAAACCGGTTACCCAGAGAAAAGTTATGTTTAAATTTTAGAAATTGTTTTTTTGAATGAGTTTTTCTAGATCGTAATATAAGTTTCTTCAAAAAAAGTAAAATTTTGAATTTTTTTATAATAAAATAAAAGAACGCGAGTGTGTAAAATTTTTAGCTTTATTCAAACAGTAAGAAGGCAATATTGTGAAACTTTTCACTAGACTGTCACATGATCGTGGATCATACTACGTCACCTCCATAAACACTAAAAAATAAAAAAACAAGAATTATTTACACACCTAATCTATTTCACCTCACTTGATTCACATTAAAAATAATCTCTTTAGTGCTTTCATATAGAAAATAATCGGCATAAAAATTCACTCATTAATTAGTAAATAGAATCAGCAAAAAGTTAGTTAATTTCTCCACAAATTGACTTTGAAAATTAATTTTTTATTTTTTTACCATTCCATTAGCAAATTCCTGAAATATAAATTTTTTTGTATTGAAACACACATTTATTATAAAGTGATCAAATTTTTTCCACTGCTGCAAAATGTTGTATTTAACACTTTTTTGTTAAGCTATTGTTTTCTTCAAATGATTAGTATATCGTTAGAAAATCGGTTCATTTAAAGGTACGTAGTTGAAGTCACCAAACTTTTAAATTAGGATTCTGAGAAAATCTAACTATTTTTCGCTGAAAGTTTATTCTTTTTAATTAAAAAGTCTAGTATTATATTCTTGGTTGAGAATTCATCTCTTTTGGTTAAAAATACTTCTATTCGGTATAAGATTTAACAATTTGGTTGCAAATTCGTGATTTTTTTTTTAATTAATTTTTTCAAACGCAAATTGAACTATTTTTAGTAGAAAAGTGATAATTTTTAGTTATAAATTCGCCTATTAAATTTTCCATGGATAATTAGTCTTTTTTGTTTCCAATTTTAACTACCTGGTACAAATTTAAACTACTTTGTTAAGCACTCATTTTACTGGTTGAAGATTAAACTTTTTTGTTGAAAATTGATTTTTTTAACTGAAAATTTGACTGCTGCATTACTGGTTGGACACTGATCGTTTTTAGTTGAAAATTCAACACTTTTCTTGAAAATTTATGTATTTTGTTGTAAAGTCGTCTTTTTGGTACAAAATTAATCTTTTCGATTGAAAACAAAAATACTCGGTTGTAAGTTGAACTTCTTTGTTAAAAGTTTTTTTTTTTTTTTTTAATACTTGTCTTATTGCATAGAAAATTCCTCCGTTTGGATTGGATATTCAACCCTCATTTAAAAAATTCGTCTTTTCGTGCATTCCGGCATTTTCGTCGGGAAATACGCGTTCATGATTGGTTGAGGGGAATGAAGCTGAATTTAACTATTTTGTAAAAACTTTGTTTCATTTTATGTTGGAAATCAATTTTCTACCATGAATTTGACTATTTAATTTTTGGTAAAAATTAATCTTCTTTAGTTGAAAATTCATGTTTTTTTTAAATTTGTATTTTTTGGTATTAAGTTAATCTTACTGGCTAAAATTCATCTTTTTGGTTAAAAATTTAACGATTTTATTGAAAATTCATTTCGTTCTTTGGTCAAATGAAGGCTGTGTCTAGTCATCCCAATAATTGGGAGAGTTGGAAAAGGAGATGGACTAGTCATCCCTAATTTTGGAACAACGAGAAACTTCGTAAAATTACTTGTTCAACCGGAAATTTGAATAATCAGTTTTTGCTGAAAATCAATTTTTTAAATTGGAATTCATTTTTCTGGTAAAAAATGTAACGGTTTTTAAATTTTTTGTTTATTTTGGCATAATATTTATCTCAATGGTTAAAATAAATCTTTCTTACTTAAAATTTCATATTTCTTAGTTGAAAATTCATCTCCTAGTTGAAAATACAACTCGTTTTGGTTGAATGTCAATTCCTTTTGGTTAAAAAGTCAACTGTGACATTATTAGTTGAAAATTAATCCTTTTTGGTTGAAAATGGAATTATTTTGGTCAAAATTGAACAACTTTAATCACAAATTATTTCAACGAAATACCCTTTTTTAGATAAAGAGTAAGCGATTACACCGAAAAGAAGAACCTTATATAAGTAAAATAAGTTTATTTACAACAATTGTTGTTGAAAAACAACATATTGTGACAGCATAAACAATTTGAATGTTTAGATGGTGTTGAATCCGCCTATGTTGAAGTTATTCTATTGCACAGCTTAAAAAATATGTATATTTAAAGTGCAAGGTTATTCCAGAAAAAATATCTTTACGAAATAATTGCGTTCAACTCATCGCCAAATCTAGTAAATTTTTCCTGAAAAGTTTTTTAATTTATAAAATCAAGAGCAAGTCATACACTTTCAATCTAAGCCAAAGAAACGAATAAATATTACGTGATTGCTGAGTAATCATAAAGAATGTTTAGCCTCTTCATGACAATTGTAACGAACATAAGAGTACGAGATTCGTCGCAATCGTTAATTTCATATTATATAATCATTCCTTACATAAATGAATATCTGACCGATGGCATACACAAAAAACTTAAAAATGTTACCCCCTTTGGCCAAAGTTTTAGTCCAATCATAAACTTTCAGAAATAGTGCCCCATATATAAAGTCCATTTTGCAGTTTGAAAATCTAACTATTATCATTCAATTATGATAGTATCGTTAAGAGATATTTGTTCAAATAATTATTTTAATTTTCAACTGTTGCCGTTCAAACATTGACCAAGGCGTCAGAATATTGTAATTTAAACTATTAAATCGTTTCTTATGAATCATAGCATTAACAGTGATTATGTTACCTGGAAGTACACTGATAGTACATTGCAGCAGTAATTTGACATTCCTTTCCCTTTTAATAACTTCAAACGAAAATTCGATTTCATGATTAACGTTTTCGAAAATTTAATTTCACATACACATCAAATCATGGCATTGAATAGTCTGATACAACCGCTACTTTTTAATCGACTATATTAACGAATAAAATATATATTGTCGAAACCAATAAGACAATTTTCGAGAAAGATGGAAAAACAATTCTGAACAGAAAAACAGGTAAACATTTTTGTTAACGTAACTATAACACGATAGTTCAAAGAAATGAATGAGTCAGTCTAAAACCTAATCTAAAAAAAAAAAAAAAATTGTAACGCATGCACGGGATGTTCGCTTATCGAGGCATGTGCAGCGTGCGAAAGTGACCAATTCCAAAACCGTGGTAAAAAGCAGTTATGAAAAGACTGCTTCTATAGCTGCTATGCTTGCGCACTTTGAGCAAAATTACTTTTTCCAACTGTTGCGCTTGCGCATTTCGGATTAGAATTACTTTCTAGGACTGCCGAAATCAAAACCTCACTTCATTATTAGTTGACGCTTGACATACTGATTTTGTGTGGTGAATAGTGTTTGGACAAACTTGAAGTGACAAATTACCATAAATGACCGATAATAACCAATAATAACCGAAAAATTTGGTAAAAATTTCTGGAAATTTTCGGTAATTCTTGGTAATTTGACTATAAATTTCTAAACTTTCCCGGCAAATTTGTTTCTATTGTTTCTCAAATCGAAAATTCCCTGAATTTGTTACAAAAAATATGTTATCATGTGCAACAGGTGCTGAAAGAAGGCATTTGTGACTCTTGTGAAGTTTACAGTACATGCCATTGGCTCATCTTCGGGTCGTTTTCGGGTCGTTTTTGACAAGTTTACAGCTCGCCCCCGCCTTGCCTACAGCACGCTTCACACTCGTGTGGAACTGCCTACTTTCCGCACTTGTAGCAAAATATACTATTTATTAATGTAACACTTTTTTTGTCAAAATATTTTGTGACATTTTTTCGATATTTTTGGAAGTGAAACTACTTAGGGCGCGGTATAGCATTTTTGCACAAGGAATCAATGCATACGAATTGTCACGTCACGTTTGAGCGTCATGACACACTTAAACGTCACGTTACACTACAGCGTCACGTGACACTCCAGCAAAGAAGAAGGCTGAGCGCGCGTATTCATGGAATTCGAGGAATCATTTGAATTCAAGGAATACATGGAATTCAAGGAATTCATGGAATTTGTGGAATTCAGGGAATTCGTGAAATTTAAGGAAGTTGTGGTATTCAAGGAATGTGTGGAGTTCAAGGAATTTATGAAATTCATTGAATTTCGTGAATTCCGTGAATTTCACAAATTTCATAAATTCACGAATTTCTTGAATTCCATGAATTCCACGAATTCTTAGCATTCGTTGAATTCTTTGCATTCCGTGAAGTCTTTGAATTACGTAATTTCCTTGAAGTTAATTCTTGGGATTCTACACTGAGAAAAAAAAGTATTTGAATTAAATAAAATTTCTTTGATTCAAAGAAATGGTGGAGTAGAATGTCGCTGATGAAATATTTCTTTAGTTCAAAGAAATACTTCTTTTGTATCCAAGAAACA
The DNA here is from genome assembly GCA_932195095.1 of Andricus curvator. Classification (NCBI taxonomy): domain Eukaryota; kingdom Metazoa; phylum Arthropoda; class Insecta; order Hymenoptera; family Cynipidae; genus Andricus; species Andricus curvator. The sequence continues at coordinate 2,686 of CAKNYM010037889.1, read as the reverse complement.
AAATGATTAAGTTAAAGGAATGTTTATTTGACACTGTGCAATATTTGTCCAATGAAAAAAATATTTTATTAACCGTAACCCAATAGGAAATTACAGACTTGGGCCGATGCTTACAACTGGCGCGGTAGCGCGCCATGAGCAATGTTCCAACACTTGGCTAGCCAATACTGGCGTAGTACGGATATTGGCACTGGATCTGCACTGTGCCTAATCTAAGTTCCAATATCGGCAGACCAGTATCGACCCAGTATGGATTCTGTGCAGTATTAAACAAAAATCAGCCCTGGGCTAATGCCAACTTCAAGCCCAATGATGACACGATAATGGCACAGTCTAGGACACATAACTGACTGTAACAAATAGCAAACCACTGTCTCACGAATATGTACCGGATCTTGGCAGGGTACTGGCACGATACTGGCGTAGTACAGTCTACATAAACCGGCAAACCATTGTCCGACGATCTTCTGCCGGACCTGGGCGGAGTAATGGCACGATACTGGTATCATACAAATTTTAACAAATGGTGAACCTTTATCCAAAGGTTTTTTGCTGGATCTCGGCGGAGTACTGGCATGATACTGGTGTAGTGCAGACTATAAGCAACGGCAAACTATTGTCCTGCGATTTTGTCCCGCGCCTGGGCGAAGTAATGGCGCGATAACTGGTGTCGTACACATTTTAATAAAAGGCGAACTGCACTGAGAAAAATGAATAGTTGGGGCTACTACCTTTTTATTAGTAAAGCATTCATTGGTTCTTACAACTGTTCAGTTAGTGACACCAAATAATCAAGTAGTCGGTTTAGGAAGCCGTTTGTAGTACTCGTGACTAGTTTACATTAGTAACGTTTTAGTAGTCAGAGTTACTAATAAATTAGTCATCTGTACTACTAATTGATTTTTCTGACAAATTAAAGTAGGTGGCTTAACTGTTTTATTTGCTACCGTGGTTGGTACGACTGAGAATGCGACAAAGGTGCCAACATACCTGCGGTAAAACGAGGGAGAACGTTTAGACATGGCCGTCATAACTCGTTGCTCACTTGATGTCTCGTTCATCATTTATTGATGGAAGTGTCAGAAGTGTTGCAAAGTTTAGGCTTCGGGGATTATATCGAAGCATTTGAATGTATGTATAAGAAATTCAACAATCAAACGAGTTTTAAGTTTTACTGGAAATCCTAACCTACAAAGTGCATCTGCAATTAGAAAGATCCCAGTGGGCATAGGGACATATTTTTTTAGAACGTCTTATCAGCTGAAATGACATCAGCGTCCCTAAGATGTCACAAAAAAAAGATGCCCGCGTGCCCACTGTGATCTTTTTAATTCGATAGTATAGTGACAGATATTTTAATTAGTCCCTGTGAAAAAAAGAAAATAGTGATACCTACAAATTTTTTAGTAGACATGACAAACTATATTAGTAAGTTCAACTACCTACAGACAGTCGTTTTGACAAACTGAAATAGTTAGTCTACCTAATAAAATAGTAACGGCAACTACTCGTTCCCCAACTAACAAAAATAGTTCTCACTACTAACTAAATAGCAGTACCATTATTTACTAACTAAAATAGTTGTCCCAACAATTTTATTAGTTGTCCCAACTAATCTTTTTTTTCAGTGTGTTGCCCCATGTTTTTTTGTCGGATCTCGGCGGACTACTGGCATGATACTGGTGTAGTACAGACTATAAGAAACGGCAAACTATTGTCTCACGACTTTGTGCGGGCCCGGGCGGAGTAATGGCACAATACTGGTGTCGTACAAATTTTAACAAAAGGCGAACTCTTTTCTGATGTTTTTTTGCCGGACCTCGGCGGACTACTGGCATGGTACTGGCGTAGAACAGACTATAATAAACGGCATAAATAATAAATTACGGATGTCACTTTTCAGTCCGTAAAAAGTAGAGCTTTAGCCCCGCTTCATAGGCATCGAAAAAGGCTGAAATCATGCATGTGTCATGAAAAATAATTAAAATAACACCAATTGTTAAAGAATGCGTGTTATTTTGAAATGTGTTGAACGTTTTTCCTTTTTTAATGCTCCTTAGAGATTGAGACAAATACATTTTTTAAATATTTTACAGCAAAAAAATTTTTGATATGAACTTCTTTGTCATTTAGAATGTTTACATCTCCAAAATGAAAATACCGTTTATTTTCTTCTTTAAGAATTAAAATATGTCACATATGTCATGTCTGAAAGCAAAGCTGGAAATCGCGAAGGCCGATAGTGCAGTAGCAATACTGGTAGTCTGTACTGAACATAATTATCATTTCTGCCTCATGCCACTACATCGCCAATACTGGTGCCCAGTACTCTTCCGGCTTCTTTGACAGTACTCATTTGCCATACTGTGCTAATACTTACTTCCAGTACTTCATTAGTACTTATACCCACGACTGTCCCAGTACTAAATCACAGTACTTATAGTCATTACTGAGCCAATACTAATGCCCAGTACAGTATTTTAGTACAGCCCCGAAGTTGGCAATCAGTACTAAACAGCGTTATCATCCCAAGGTTACGCCACATCGACGCCAGTATTGGCTACCAGCACCACGCCAATGCTGTCAAACTCTGGCCAGTACTGACCCAATGCTGCGCCAGTTGTAAATTTCCCATTGGGAAGAACTATGTCTTTGATTTGAAAAGTGGTTTTTTAAATGTAAATAT
>CAKNYM010037888.1:23799-41117 GCA_932195095.1 Andricus curvator | reverse complement strand
CTGACCTTTCCAGGTCAAATTTTCGATTTGTCAAGGTCATATCTGGAACCATGTCCCAGGTCACAAGGGGATTTATGGAAATGAAATGGCTGATAGATTAGCTCGTGAAGGAATCGGAGAAGAATTTTCCTTCAGACTAGAGAATCCCGAAAATGAAAAGGAAACCTCTGCCCTCAACTCACCGATAACTGATGTCGCCCCACCGCACAGTGGGGTCAAATCGGAAATCGAGGTTCAAAATGACATTTAGAACGCAATTTTGCACCGATTTTAGTTTTCTTTTTTTTTTAATAACTCAGAACTAAATTCTTTAAAAAAAGGTGAGAGTAGATTTTTTATTTTTTTGTTTATTTAATTTTTATGTTAATGCAAACAACGGAAAAAATGTCGATTTTAAAAATTTTATTTTTTATCTTCTAGATAAAATTTTTCTTATACGTCTCGTCCCCTGTGTTTAATGCACAAGGGTATCGGAAAGATAAAAAAATTGTTGACTTGTATGTTTAATTGTTATAAACAAATTTTGTCAACAAATAATCAACATTAGAGGTTATTCGCCTTTCAAGTATATTTCTGCCCTGCAATCGCTGGCTTTTATGGTAAGAATGATGCGTGGACATGAAAATTTAAGATTACTTGTTATTGTTTTATTTTATAAAAAAATTATATAAACAAATGTACATTTTGGGCGATTTTAAGCAAAAAGAAATTGCGTTCTAAATGTAATTTTGAACCTTGATTTCCGATTTCACCCCACTGTGCACCGGTAGGGGATAGCAAGGAAACTGACTCCGAAATAGATGAAAGTAATTCAGGGAGTTTAAGGGATTCCTTACAGAAACCATTCTCCAAATTCGATAGGTCTATCGCCAAGAGAGGGTCGGATAAGGGCCGAGAAAAAGAAGTTAGTGATAATCTGCTCACATGTATAGCCGTCTCAGATGGCGAAAATGATGAAGAATTGTTACAACAATTAGAGGCCCTCGACCCCTGCACAGGACTAGATGATGACACATTCGCCATTCGTGTGACGAATTTTCTCCAGGCTTACGAGTAAAACTTTGAAAACCCGAACACGGATGAGGAAGTCGATCCGGATTTTCTAGAACATACCCAGAAGCAGCCTTTAGATTCTACTAGTGCCAGCCCAACAAAAGTTGACACTATTCAAGGAATTCCTGAATCGCCACCAAGAGAAAAGCCATTTTCCGGGGTGGGACGCAAGAGTACCGTGAGATTTTAAGGTTGCCCTGAAGAAGCAGAATCCCCCATCGTCGGGACACAACCCTCAAGAAGGTCTCTATTTGCGACACCTGGAGTACACGTAACTCCACAAGCAAACTCTACCCCTTTTTCAGAAACTAATTCTAAAAAAGGGACGGATTCAAAAAAGAGACCAGACATAAGGCAGAGAAGACTACAACGAGAAGTAGTGCCCAGTATCAGTTCTAATTTCCCTACTGCCTTCTCAACTTCAATGGTCGAAGCCACCGTCCCGTATATCGATACTCCATCACCCCCGCCAACAGATAAAGTGGACGCAAGATCAGTCACAATTTGTACAGATCAACCCAACATTCTCCATAAATGGAGACAATCATTAACGTACAAACGTGATAATTGCGCTCATTTTATCGCGGCAGATTGCGAACCTACAAGCTCAATCGCCAAACTACTGATAGCTACTAATCGTCTTGATTCACAAGACCTTTGGGAATGCCGTCCTAGAAAGGGGCAGGTCCTGGTTACTCCTTTCGGTCGACATAAAACGTGCTCAATAGTCGTGAAAAACTGACATGACGACGAAATAAACTGGAATGATGTGAGTCAAGGATTAAAAAACCTTCAAATTGCCTTAAAGCGCGATGCGAACATAAGTTGCCGCATGGCCAACTCTGGAGATCTCTTAGGAACTCTATCACAAAACAAAATGACAGAAATACTGTCCCATATTTTTCGGGGTGGTGATATGATAATCACTCTTTGCCACGGAAAAATCGAAGACCCTCCCCTGGAAGCAAGATCTAAGAACATTGCTGAATATCACGGCAGTCTTGTAGGCGGACACAAGGGCTTAACAAAGACGTACCAACGTATTCGCGAACATTATTATTGGCCCGGCATGCGGGACCAAGTTTGCGAATACCTTCGAGGTTGCAGGAGCAGCCTTAAACAGAAGCTGGTCCGAGCCAGAACAAGGGAGCCGATGCTCATAACTGACATCCCTTTCGGTGCGTTCGAAAAGGTGTCCCTCGATACAGTTGGAAAACTACCGACTACACCTAACGGGAATAGGCATGTCTTGACAATGCAAGATAAGTTTAGTAAATATTGTATTGCCGCCCCCGTAAGAAATATTAAAACATCCACCATAACACACGCTGTTGCGACTACTCTAATATTTCAATACGGTGCACCTAAGTGCATCCTTGCGGATCGAGGAGGAAGCTTTGTTAGCCAATTGATGATGAAACTTGAGAAGCTCTTTAATATTGAGCCGTTGACAACCTCCGGCTATCGATCGCACACCAATGGCTCTTTAGAAAGAAGCCACATCGTGTTCACCGACTATGTAAAGCACTATGCGAATGACTATGACGATTGGGATCGATGACTCCCTTTTGCCATGTTCGCATATAACTCGTCGGTCCACGAGGCGACCAATTTCACGCCATAAGAGTTGGTTTTCGGTAGGTTAGCCCGAATACCCAGTTCCTTCCCTCAAGGTGAGGACCTAGAAACATATGGGTCATATTTACGCGATCTTGTTGTAAGATTGACCGAAATTCAAAAAATCGCAGCGAGAAACTTGATCAAAACCAAGCTTCGCTCAAAAGCCCAGTACGACAAAAGGGCTCGCCATTAAATGAAAAAATAGGCGATCAGGTCTTTGTAGTCAAGAACGCCAGAACGGGTAAATTCGACAGTAGGGCACGAGGCCCTTACACACTTGTCGGATTCACAGAAAACAACAATGTCGTCCTTGAAGCCGCTAACGGAGAACGCTTCATGGAACATGCTGACAAACTCTTAGTAACTCACTGTTAGCGACTAAGAAGTCACTAGTCAGCACGTCAAGAGAGCGTTGAAGTTGAAAATACGCCATTTCAGATCTAATAATGTTCCAAACAAAATTTTTAATGTAAACACAATAAAATAAAAGGACATCTATGACCTTAATCACTTTCGCTCTGAGCCTAGTTGAACTTTAAAAAGGAAAAATTATTATGCTTCAATTTTTGTTCGGTGAAAAATTCAATCTCGATGACGTACGTTCAACTTCACAATCATCCATAAAGAAAAACTAACTCCCGTCTATTTTTAGGTTTCAATTTACCACAATGAACACCACAATTGCTTTCATCTGGATATTCTTGACTCTTCTCACAGCGACGATATGTCAGGAGGCACAGGACACTCACCGGGTACTGACCTTCAACAGCAGTACCGGAATTTATTTCGAGAGCCTAGGACCAATGAGGTAGACATGGGGTACATGGAGGATTATCACCTTCCTCCACATCAACGAGATTCACCGGCTCTTGGAGGTCCAGAAGCTCAAATTGAAAACCCTCCCTGGAAACTGCCTTTCGATGCTGGAAAAGGAATGCAGACAAATAATTGAGAACTACAACCTCGATTAAAAATTACACATAGCTGAGAACCTTCAATGAGAAGTGCTCAGGGAAATCGACGAGTTGACGCGACAAACATCCCGAAAGATACCATCTAAAACACCTAAAGGGATGAGAAGTCGTCGAGAAGAGCTATGCTAGGATTCCTAGGAGGCATCATAGGACCTGTCGCTAGCCTCCTGACATACGATGATGGACAACGCATTGAGGAGGAAATCATCAACCTCAGCCGAGTCGGAGCGAGTATCTCTTACCGCGTCGGACAACAGAACCATTTTGTCTGACCACAGTTAGAAGAAATCCATCAAAGAAGTAAGGAGCAGAATGAAAGACAAGAACGGTTGGGGACCAAGCTTAAACAACTAACTAGAAGGATGAATGAAGCAAGCCTTGCTCTAACGCAGTTAGATTACACTGCAGCCCTAAATAAGGTTCTTAGGGTCACCGATAGTAGTTTACACCATGACATAAGATCCGCTGGTTAAATCCTCGAAGTTGTACATGCAGCAGGACGAAACCAACTATATCTCTCTCTGTTAACTTCTGAACAACTTGAGCCAATATTCAGAGACGTTCAGGATCATGCTCCAGGACTTTCATTTCCAATTTTAGGGCCCAAGATCAGCGTGGAAGAATTAGCAATGGTAGCCACCACCACCATAATCTGCAAAAATGGAACCCTTAGAATCCTTCTAGATGTCCCTCTCCCACATAAAACCTATTACAACCTCTATCAGCTACACACGATACCAGTGGTGCAGCCCATCCTCAAAAATGGTTCAGGGAAAGGATATGTCCGGTCTGAATACTCACACATTGCGATGGATGACGCAGAGCGAATATATATCTTCATGAAACAAGGCGACATGGACCATTGTAAATATATAAATGAATATTATCTCTGTCCAGGCAAGTCCCCAATCTTTGAAGTTTCCTCGCATGAGACGTGTGAAAGCGAATTGCTGAGAAATCCAACTTCTGAATCATTCCGGCTCTGTGATATCCAGATATCGTATAGGCCGCTGCCCTACTTTGAGGCGATATCATCATTGAGCGGTTGGCTCTATTCACTCTTGGGCATCCTCAATACAGAAGTGATTTGTCCAACGCAACCTACGAAGAGCTTACAGTTATCTGGAATGGGGTTATTACAGATTTCACCTGGATGCAGAGTTAAGAAGAACAAAATAAGTCTACCAGCCTTGATGTCAAGAAGACATACTTCGAATATTATTCATGAACCTCGTCTTCATCTAGACCTATTTGAATTGTCACCCATATTGCTAAAAGGTCAGAATTTCAATGAATCCCATGAACTCAAGTCAAGCACCTCTAAAAATACTCTACTTCGAGAGAACATTTTCCATGCAAACGAAATGACGTTAGAAGAAATTGAACTGCAACTGGAAGAGATTGGAATTCTTGCCCTTGGACTTCTCACATTTTGTTGCCGCCTACGAATCTTGGCCCAAATACGAAGCCTAGCACGTTGCGTCCTCTCCAAACCTCAACAAGAATCGGACACAAACAAATACAGGATTGATGAAGATATACAGGACACGTCTCCCGTTCGTATCCGGTTACAGGTTGCTACTCTTGATGTAGAGAGTACCCCCTCAACAACACCAGGTAATCCACTTCCGCTACGACGAGCTGCGCCGACAAATCTGGGACCGCAGGACATTCCCATAATCCAACTGCCTCCTCAAACCTTGCAGCCAGCCTAAAGCGTGTAGTGCAAAAAAAAACTAGAAGGGACCTCCAAAAGTGAATTATACATTTGCACTGTTGTTGTGAAACTATCACTAAAACTTATATACTATTTAAATTAAAATTAGGATTAAGGTAAAGCCAGTCATGAAATTTTAAGACACAAGGTGAAAGATAGAACCATAGATGGTATATGATGCCTTGAATTTTCACAGTACAATATATTAAATAATTAAAATAGGACTGTGAGTTCTTCTTTCCTCTTACGGCTAAAAAGTCAGAGAGATTTCAGGTAATTAACAATTTATTGTAAAGAAAAAAATTCGATAGGAAAGGGGAAGTTACATTCTAGATTTCAAATGAATGAATTCAACCCCTCCCCAAGTGGCACACCCTGCCACCTTTATTCCTCCCGCTATCTCCGTGGCACTTGGCCTCGCAATAATGAGTCCTTGGCAACGGACACTGGAACAAAAAAAAATCTGCCCGCTTCGCGGGCACATTCTCATGGCGCGCTTCGCGCGCGGCTCGCTTCGCTCGCAAGTTTGAGCGCGCCTAGGGCGCGCGACTGTTGGATCTCGCGCTTCGCGCTCGATCATATATTTATCTCGCGCTTCGCGCTCGATTATGTATTCACCTCGCGCTACGCGCTCGGGCGTATTTGCATCGCGCTTTACGCTAGGCTCCTCTAGATTTTTGAACTTCGTGTTCGACTTCGATGAAAAGAAAAAGTTTGTTTGCAAATATTATAAAATTATCAAAACCTCTACATATTAAGTGATTGTTAAATTTGCTTTTATTTTAGACTGAAAAGGAACTTTATTTACTCAAGGTTCTATCGACCTTAAGGAACACATTCTCATCCAGACACTCGCGCTTCGCGCTCGATATTTGATTTGAAAATCATTTGAACCGTATGATAGAAACAAAAAAGTTTGAGCGCACTTACGGCGTGCGATTTGGTAAATACACTGAGCGCGCACTTTGTGCTTCGTGTTATATGTTCTTCATATACAAATTACTAAATTTGTATTTGATTTCAAATGAAAAGTAATGATATAATTCAGGCGACAAATTTTATTAGTTAACATTTTATTTTAGCTTGTGCCGTTTATCAAAAAAGTTAATTTTTTCATTTTGAATATATTCTTACCACAAAAATTGATTACGTGTGTGTAAGTCTTTTTTGAATGCACAATTTTTGTTCATTTATGTTTTCGTACCTTGCATTGTTTTTTCAAAGATTTGATTTTTTTACTGTCAATGTTATTTTCACGAATAAAACAAAAACCACGCATCCTATCGAAACATGAGTCACAATAAATTTGTACCTCTTCCTTGGATGAACAAATTTTGTTTCGGTCATTTTTTCGTAGCTGGTAATATTCGTCTGAAAATTTGATTTTTCTATTTTCAATGCTGTTTTTTACGAATAAAACAAAAACTACGCGTCATATCAAGAAGTGAATGATAAGAAATTTGTAGATCTTTTTTAGGTGCACAATTTTGGTGAGATGACCTTTTCTGGTATCTTGCATAGTTTTACAGCAAAATGGCTTTTTTGATTTTTCATTAATTTTTTGTGCGATCAAAATTTGAATTTTTTATTTTTCGAAAAATTCCAAAAGTTGTCATGAAAATATTATAGGGTGTTCAGGAATCAACGTTTTTCTCCTCTTGACTTTTTTTCATATCGTACGTTTTTCGGCTTAAAATGATCATTTTCGTTTGTTTTTTGGAATTTTGAAAATGCTATAACTCCAGTAATTTTTTTTTTTTATCACGAAAAGTCATAAGAATATTTTGTTCGTCATTTTGCGTACTACTAATAACCGTACATAGAATTTTCAAATCTTCCAAAAAAGTGGTCTCAAAAATTTTCAAAATGTGCTCACTTTTTGGATTTTCATCCAAAATAGCTGGTTAACGAACTCGTTCTCTATTTTTCGGCCATAAAAAAGTGTGCCAAAGCTCAATCAAATCTGATCATTTTTTCGAAAGTTATCGTGGCTACAGACAGACAGACAGACAGACAGACAGACAGACAGACTACAGACAGACAGACACCTTCGTAAAAATCGTTTTTTCTGACTCAGGAGGTCTCAAAACGTGGAGATTTGATGAAAACCGACTATGTCAAATTTTACATAAAACCAATACCTTCTCATTAGAATGAGAATGTAAAAAAGAGAAATTATAAAAATTCAGTAAAATATTCAAGAGAACGAATTTAAAATATAATATATATAAAAATATATATAAAAATATAAAAAAGAACGAAACAAAAGAAACGAACCACATTACGGGACCCCTAAGATTGGTGGTCCGCAGACCCCCGCCGCCAGGATTAAGAAAACCACCTGAAACGAAAATATAAAATTCAATGGATGAATCACACCTATGACAATGTCTCGACCATCAAATAGGTGGTTATATATATATATATATATGTATATATATATGTGTGTGTGTGTGTGTATATATGTGCGTGTGTGTATAAACACATGTAAATGATTTACTGAGATTTCCACATCACACCACGTTAAAAACTAAACCCAAAATTATGTATAAAAAAAGAACAACAACTTAACGAAAAACGAGAAAGCATGTAGTTACACTTAAATGTATTTATAATAATAAAATACATATTGTAAACTTACCTGGGTTGCTCATCGGTAGCCCCATGGTGCTAGAAACATAATGGCAATGTCGTTGCGCTAATGTATGGAATGAGCGCGAGAGTCGCAAATGCATGGAGTCAAAAATGCTGACCATGCAGAATGCAACACAATGTCATAATACACTGTTAAAAATTGCTGTATTAATTTTAATAAACATGTATTGGAAGTTTTTTTCAGATACGTATATTAAATTTAAGATACCACCAAATTTGAAAGTTCAAATACACATCTGAAATTTAATACACATGTGTATTAAATTTAATACACATGGGTGTTAAATTCAATATACATGTGTAGTAATTTTGATACACATGTGCATTAAGTTTTATACACATGTATATTAACTATAATTTAGGTATTTTTGGGTATAGTTTAAAAATGATACCAAACATTAATTTTTTAAACAATTTATTTACTTTAAATAAAAAAATATATATATGTGTGTGTTTATAAATTATATTGCGAATAAGTTTGTGAATTGGTTGAGTTTTTCTGCGAAATTGAAGACAGTGGAATTAAACGATTTCGCTTTTCTTTTTGGTTGTTCTCTTTTTCCGCCTGTTAATGGACTGATTTTCATTATTATTCTGAAACAAATTAAATTAATTAGAACTTTTATACCTCAATAAAAAAATTTGAAAGTATATTTCTTAGGTTATCTATATATGACGTGGAACGAAGGAACCAGCCTTACGACCGAAAATCAGTTTAGGAGAAAAAGCGGATCAAAATGAAAACAAGGCGAACAAGTAGCAAAGGGGCCCTCGTACTGACACACACACAACGCGTGAGAGGGTTGGTGCAAGATTCGAGCGGCTTAATTGTGAAGAACTAACTAAATTAATTGATTTAACCAAATTAACTTACCTTTTCACTCAAACGGGCGACTGGCAACTCACTGTTTCCAAAATGCGAGGCTTGCTTGATAGCTGGCATCAGCTGACATGTCGGGGTCAGCAGCGTTGCGCGACGCATGCGCTAACGCTTAGGTTTAATACACATGGGTATTGTTTCAGTTTTAATATACAAATATATTAATTTTGGTATACATAGTAAATGAGTTTAATATAAATGTGTATTAAGTTCATTTTAATATACAAGTGCATTAATTTTCAAATACACTTCATGTATTAACGTGTATTAAAATTCATAACATTTTTAACAGTGTAGAGTAGCGGAGAACTGTAAATTAAATAGCGTAGAAAAAGAAGAACTTAAAATATTCATGTTGTTTTAAAATGTGATGCCTGAGACATTAGTTTCAATCTTGTTGACCTAGGTTATCGCGGACGAAAAAAACAAAATTCCGCGGTGAAGTTGTTACATACGTGAATTCAACAAAATAATTCATAAAAATAAATGAAATAAAAGTATGGTTAAAAACATGAATGGAACTAGTGTCCAGGTATCCAATTTATGATTAAAATTTCGTAAGTGCATGTAGATATGAATGTATCCGAGCAGCGACGAAATGTCCTATAAAGGATAGAGCTATAGAAGAAGAGAATAAGAGAATAAGAGAGAGACAGAGACGCATAAGCTGGATCGTACGCTAACACGTACGCACACCAGTTGAAATTTGAAGTCCAGCTAAATGAGTATACGCGGATAGATGAATATTCTCCATGCATTGAGTAATCCGACGATACCTCGTGATTTCTCACGTCTTTCCTATAATTAAATTTAATTATTTTTAACCGAAGAAATTATAAATGCTCTCACTACAAAAGTGAAGAAGCATACCAACATTAAATGTTATCTTTTCAGGTTTAATAACTATAACTTATAAAATAAATATAGTAACAGGAATTAAGCAATTTCACGAAGAAAGGATGTAGAAAGAAAGAGAGAAGAAAACGGAAGAAAAGTTGTGCTCACATACACAACTTGCAACCAAGTGTTTCGCTTTGCTATAAACGTAGGGCATTGCCACACATACGTATGCAATTGTCGGCTCGTGGTTTAAGTTCAATGTTCCTCCTTCGTTTTTTCACATCCAATTTCACCACTTTCCAATTAAGCTGACTGGTGGTAAACACTGCCATCCGTTCTAAGAGAATACCAATATGCATAAAATGCTGAATTAAAATAATTTCCAAGGCATTTCCTAACTGTCGATTGAAGGCAAGGAAATGTAAAAATCAATTTATTTTATTCAGCGAATTCTATCACAAGAATTTTATTGCAAAAACTCTATTGCAAAAACCATGTTGCAAATCTTCCTGTCACATATAAATGTGACTTCAAATTGGCAAATTGCTTAAACAAAATCGCAGTCTGAGGAAGAACGTACCAGCGAGTGGTTCTTCTCTCGATATCTTTTTCCTAAAAAGTTAAAGTTATAATCGCCCGTCTGCTGTTCGGGATCGGTTTTTAATAGTTTATAAATTCTATCAGTGCCGTGCGGACGTAAAACCCCTAATTTGAAAAAGGAACTCGCCCGACGCGTTGTTTGCAATTTTTAAAAGGACAATTCGTTTAAAGCTTAGTGCGAAAAGCAACAAAATACCGTGACGAATATCACGGAGAAAGATTCTTCTCTCGAATTTCAAAACGAGAGGAAAAATTTTTGAGAAAAACTCTAATTTAAAATTACCTAGAAAGAAAAATAGAGAAGAGGAGGTTTTTTTAAGTGTACTGCCACTCTTTTTGTTAGACGCAATCTATTTCTTTTCCAAGGTAATTATAAAAGAAATTAAAAAACAAGAAGTTCGTGTGTGTAACGCACAGGTGTGAAAAAATTTTTGAGAACGCCCATTTTCACGGAAAGCATCGAAAGAGGAGCAAAACTACAAAGTGGTAACGTAGAAAATTGTATCGTTCACATATATTATGAATAAATTATTTATAATTTCAAAGTGCTCAATTTAAAGAAAATCTTTGTTTCTTCTTGGAATTACACCCCCCCCCTCCCAATAAAACGTGATGACAATGCCACTCTCGGTCTGAGAGTAGAAATCTTGTAACCCAGTAATAAAAACGAATTTAGCATACAGTTGAATTCGGCAGTTTGTGGAAGCCTCCCTGTATTGAAAATTGACTAGAACATTTTATAGACATTGGCAGCTAGTTTGACGGTACGTAACATGTCCGCACTCATTTTCTTTAAGAAGAAAAAGGGAATGGAAGAAACCCTGCGAGGTAGAGAACGCGACAAAACCGTAAGTTATGTATGCGACCCTGTGGACTCGCGCCCCTTATTCGCTGCTCGTGACTCCCCTAGCTCTATGGAATATTTCGCGGAATAATTCCTCAGCATATCTTACGACAGCGACATGTACTTATAATACGAAAATCATGTTGCCAGGGATTTGCAAGGAACGCCGATTCATTTAATCATCCGGGTCCAGGGGTGAACGGCCTGGATTGTTTTGACCCCTCGCGGCTCTCTCTCTCTCAAATATACTATATCAATTAATTATTATCCCTTGCATATATGTATACACATACACATACAGGTATATGTAGGCCTATGTATTGTAACGTGGCATTAGTCCACGTATACAAATAATTTAAATATTATTACAATCCTTTTTCAAGTCACTACTCGTGAGGCTCGAACTAAGATTTAAAATTCTGACAGTTGCCTGCGAGCAGCTGGAGTTGATTGGTTCGAGTAAAATGTACTCTCGAAGAACCAATCAATCAAGATTTGTAGTCAACCATCTGTCGATCATTATGATTGATCGACTGAAAACTTCAATTCACATTCAAAATCACCAAATAATTGTCCATATTACCTTTATTTTGTGGGATAAAATATTCCGAGAAAACCAGGATTGGAGGTTATAGGGCCCATGTCAGCTGACAAGTCTGGCAGAATCGTCCAACCAGGGACAGAAATAAATAAATTAACACTTCACTCGCCAATCACACACGTTCTTTTGCTTTTTTTCTATATATAAACCGGAGCCGAAGGGCTCAGCACACACACACAAGCAAACGTCACTAGAGACCAGGGGTCAGTGACAGATTCACTACACGCACACACGTCACGCAAAACAACGTAGCGGCTACGACACCCCGACTTCGCAGAAGAGGACCCTGGTTACTCACATGGAGGGAAGTCCCGTGCGATCAACGATAACCAGGGCGACGACGTCCACGTTCACAACGCGACGATGTAAACAAACCGGCGTGAACGAGCGCGCGGCCATACTGCTGCACCATAGACTATAGCGTAGCGGACCATGTGGTCATTCTGCTCGTCCGTGCGCCACCTCGTGCCGTCCGTTGTAGACGAATTTTCTCTCTCTCTATCCGCATGATCGTTGTCGGCTCGTGACGTAACGCTTGCTTGCCGCCAGTTGCAAATGAATTTCGCGCTTGATCTGCAGAATCGGTCATCTACGCATGACGGAATGCATGTTTGTAAGTCCGTGTGGACGAGCATCTTCGACCACTGTTACTCTTAGTTCAACGCTCACGTAGAAAACTGGCTTCGAACTTATCACGAAGTTTTATGTTAAGTCAATCTTTGGTAGAAAATGTACCCGAGTGGGCTATAAAAGCCAAAACTTTACGAGTCGTCAGCAATGGCTGACCGCTGGCCGGATGGCCACTTAAGCGCCTTAACGATTCCGCTCGGAAAATGCATTCTCGCGAGTCCTATTCGGTTTAACTTCAGTGGTTCAAACTGAACTGGTCGAAATTCTCAGACGCGCTTTCTCATCCATGCATAGAGTCAGTGATGAGGAATTTAAGCATTCAACCA
This sequence comes from Andricus curvator, assembly GCA_932195095.1. Classification (NCBI taxonomy): domain Eukaryota; kingdom Metazoa; phylum Arthropoda; class Insecta; order Hymenoptera; family Cynipidae; genus Andricus; species Andricus curvator. Next base: position 28,377 of record CAKNYM010037888.1, on the reverse strand, counting down.
CGCGGTCCTGCAAAATGTCCGAAGCCGACTAGATAGAATTCGGTCATTAACAACCGTCATCTCGGGCGCTTGCTAACCATTGTTTCGAGACTTCCGCCTGGGAGAATGTCGTGAAATGTCTTCTCAATTAAAATTTGATCGCCGGAATCATAAATTGGATTAGTTTATACGCATGTAATTCGGAAGGAATATCAACTTGTGGCAATGTTTTTAGGTAGTGTAGTGGCCCACGATGAACTTCAGGGCCGGCTAATAACATCCGAAAAATGTTGTGACCTGGGAGGTCAGTCGTGTGTTAAAAATCGCGATATACCGTTTTTCTCCAAAAGTTATGCGTTCCCGCGAATTCAACGCGTGGCAATCAACCATGGCCGACTGACAATTTGTAAATCGGGCTAGTAGTCTCGGACTATCCATATATCAATAAAATAATATCAAATTCAACTAAATTGTAAATATCTGAGTTTGGATAAAAGTGACTCGTGAATGTTTATCATCCGAGAGTTATACGTTCCCGCGAATCTAGCGCGTGGCCATCAAACATGGCTGTCTGATAATTGGCAAATCGGGCGACTAGTATTTAGGTTTTTATATGTATCGGTAACCGGAAGTAAATTCCCTTATATTTTAAATATAAGAGTTAAAATGGAAATGACTCGTGAACAATCATTACCCAGTAACGTGTGACGTCAATCCTGACCACTCCTCTCTCCGTTTCCCTTACATCTGAGCTAGTAGGGCCTAGTCACTCTATAAAGCGAAAAGAATATAACCAATAGGAAATTTATCCCCTTTTGCTAATGTTAGGAAGAAATTAGCTGGCGCTCAACGCAATAAACTATTTAATTAAATTACTATAGTAATAAAATAAAATAGTATCAATTCAAATTAAGGGTTATAGTATTTATACGTGTACATACGGGTGGAAGTATTGTCGTCAAAATACTCACTAGATGCATTTCGGGCCCCAAAACGAAACGAATGAATAAACAAAAATAAATTTAAAAAAGGAAAGCAAAAAAGGGGAGAGTGACTCCAAATAATAACAATGGAATGGTGGTGAAGAGGGGACGAGGGCGGGCACGGAGAACAGCTCATTTATCTACTACCGCTTCCTTGTCACCCGACGCGGTGCAGCTGGCCGCTGCGAGACGCGATGTTGTTCGCCTCACTCGGCAACTATGTGACATCATAGACTCTTGTATAAGAAAACCGGCGATATGTGTGTGCTCTCACGTGTCACAACATTCCTCCATTTGTTTGGGGCATGTGTCATTGCTTTTATTGTGCTTATATTGGTGATTCAGATCTTTTTTCTTTTGATTAATTTCTTCTTATTTTTGTTTTTCATGCATGTGGGCACATGTGGACTGATTACGGTATTCCAAAAATTGAATGTGTGTGGGTCAGTGACATGGAGTGTGGCGACTTGGATGAAGAGGAGTGAATTTTACTACTTTTTACGCACTTTAGCCAAATTGATCTTCTTGCCCGGTTTATTATTTCAAGAATAAAGCTATATATTCGCAACATCTTTGCAGAATAGATGACCTCAGTTCTTAATTTTCGGTCCTGTCATTACTAATTAAGTTTAAGCTGATGTCATTGATTCGAAGTCTTGAACATTTATTATATATCCTATTTCTTAATATTAAAGTTGAGCACGTCAGAGCAAAAGAAAGACTTCGCAGAGCCGTGAGGAAAAACGAGACAAGTACCGTTAGAAAGAGAAACTCTTACGCAGAGTGCCTGAAGAGTAAGACAGCGCAACGATAATTATCTCGTTTTTCCCCTCGACTCTGCGGAGTCTTCCTTTTGGTCTGAGGTGCTCAGTTATACTCTAGCTATCTATAAGTATTTTTAGCAGTATCATTATCAAAATCGGTTCCCTATAGTTTAACGTTTTTCTCTCGAATTCCATTTACAATAATACATATTTGTATGCATGACTCTAGGCGTGTAAGTTATCAATTAGTTTTTCAATTTGTTTCTTTGATCTTGGATAAAATTAAAATTTCGTGATTTTTTCTTTTTAATTAACCTATAAGGTCGACTTAGTGTTAATTATAATTTCGATAATAGTTTTAACCTGTTACGTGCTTTAGGAGGTGCGTTCTTCTTTTCTTCGTTTTTAGTATTGGTTTCTCTGGTTGTGTAGGTGTGGTGTATCTCGTATGTTTCTCCTGCTTCGCTCGCCATTTTGTCGGAGTACCGCTGCATTTCTACTAGTGTTCCTCTAGCTATGCAGGCGGAGTCTGAGTGCTGAGATAGTGTTTTCTCTGACTGGTCGGCCATAATGGATGATAACGTCATGTCTGACGCTAACCGTTTGTTCTACTGGCATCAAGGTTGGTCTTTTCGTGGTCGCGCTATGCGTTTGGTCAGCCATACTTAACGTATGCTGGGCTTATTTTTGCTGCTATGTTGATTTGGTTATGTAATGTTTTAGTGTATTTTATGATTAAAAATAAAAAATAAAACAAGGTGCCCTTGTGTCTCCTCCCTTCTTAGAATTTTTCATCGTCCTCGATGAATGGTGGAGTCTGTGTTTGTAGATGATATAATTTTGTTGTTGCTCGAATTCTAATAATTGATTCTCAATTTCTTCTAATGATTTTCCATGCTGAAATTCTTTCCAATTTTTGGTTGGTTGTGTCTTTAAATCATTTTCTTGCGTGGATGTAAGTTTTGTGAATTTTTGTATCACAGTTGATATATTAGTTATATTTAGTGACATTTCTGGGATGTATATATATTCTTCCTTGCTTGTGTTTATTGTTATCGCCGTCAGTATAGTGTCTTTTGTACTTGCTGTACATCCATTTCCTAATTGAAATATTCCCGAATGTGAGAGATATTCCCTTTTTGTTTTCTCATTAGGACAATTGATACTGATGAGCTCAGGTGTGTTAATGGAATATATCCATGCTTAGAGTGAGGGTATTAGCATTCACAAATGAGTCTTCCTGCAATGTGACTCTTATATTGCACTCTTGTAATGCTGTGACAGAAGGCATAATTAACATAGTAATTTCACAATTATTAGTGGTTGATATAATATGCATAGGCTGAGTTCCTTCACAAATTGTTTTATATACAGTTTTTATGCAAGAATTTTGATAACAAAATATTATTTATTTATTATTATTATTGTTATTCTTGGTTGGATAAGAAGAATTTTTGATCATCAAGTGATATAGCTATGTATGGTTGTTTGGGTAATATATATGCAGTTCCAGATATATTCCCAATTAATTTTTGTGGTACAGGATACGGATGTATTTTATACAATTGATAGGATTTTCTTTCTGTTAGGGGAATGTTCACTGATATCATTAGTTTTTTTGAGTGGTATCCGATGTCAGCCTTACCTATTTGATGCAAATATTCGGCTTTGATATGTTTACTGTATATTGAAATCTCATATTCACTTGTTTCTTTGTGTATTTCCGTTATTATTCTTTGTAACTGACTGTTAGTTATTAAGGCTGGATGCACTTTCTTTTCTCTAGCGTTTTCTACGATTTTGATAAGTCGAGAGAAAGTGTTAAGTAATTGATCGCATTTTGCTTCTACATGTGCTGTCCATTGCCTCATGTAGTTAAGGTACCTTATATCTTTTATGTCCTTTGCTTGATTTTGCACGTTATTGTTCGTTTATTCTAATATTAATTGTATTTTTTGAATTTCATTGGTTCTTACGTGTAATTCTTCATGTATTGCATCGATCTCTGCTTTGACTATGTGCGTTTTCTTGCCTAAAATCCTACTCAAATTGTTTTGTCTCGTGTAGAGTTGGTCAATCCTATCTGCATACTCTTCTCCATCTTCTGATGTCAGGAGTCCAACCACGGGTCCTAGAATTGATCCTATGAATCCTATGTTCATACACGACAAATAGTTGCTGTAAATATTTCCTTCTATGGTCTTAGTGTCGAAATGATGCGTAAAATTTCCAATATCTAAGAATATCATAACTCTACAGTGATTCCGCGTCAAATGGATGGAGTCCAGTTTTTCGTAAAACAATCCGGAATTATCTGTTAATGGTTGAATGTTATACAGTGTATGACGTTCGGGGATAATTGACAGCAGAAGAAATAGGATCCAGTTCCACTGCAGGTGGCCTGACATTGAATTGAACCTGTCCATCTGTGCGTTAAAATTGTATATTAATTTTATTTATAATGATTTGTTTATAGATAGCTCAATCTTCCTTTTAGTGGAAAAAGGAAACAAGAAAAGGCAACCTCCAATTCCAATTCCTCTTCCTTTTATTTTTCTTTCGTTTTTCTTTGTTTATGTTTTATTCTTTCCTTTATGTTGATGTTATGATAGGAGGAGGTGAGAAGGCAACCTCCAAATCATCTTCCTTCTATTTTGTTTTTTATTCTTAATTTATTTTATTTTTTTTTTTGTTTTCCTTTTATTTTACTATTTATTTTTCTCCTCTTTTGATAACATCGTTACAATTGTCAAGTTAAAATTCTTAAGTCTAAAATTTACATTATTATATGTATTTAATTTATATATGTATTATTATTATAGATTAGCAGTTCGAACTCGAAAGTTCATTGC
>CAKNYM010037888.1:0-18799 GCA_932195095.1 Andricus curvator | reverse complement strand
ACGCGCTACGTAGTGGTGATAGGAAACCCACCGAGTAGAATTTATATATGTATAAGTCACTATAATATTTCATAACATAATGTGTTATATAGGTTACATAATTTCTTCGAAAGAGTTTTGGAGAATTACTCATAATGTTTTAGTTTGCATTTGTGTAGTCTTTTTTTTTTATTTCTCGTTCAATGATCCCCAAAACTCTTCTTCAGAAACTTCCAAAGTTTTGGCCAGACGTTTATTCCTTAAAACCTCTTTATTACAGTTACTTCTTGTGTGTCCCCTTAAGTAGCAATATTCACAACAATTTTCCCATTTGAAGAGTTTAATTAATATTTATGACGCATTATCTGCGCATAAAACATAGATTTCGTTAAGATGATTTGCATTACTTTCTTCACTAAAGAAATAAACACCTGCCAATTATTTTAACATATTCTCAGCTGCAGCGTGCTCTCCTGATCTAATTTTAGTTTCTTTATCGCTAACAGTGATAAATAGATTCCCACGTTTGATATCTCTCACGATGCATTTGATTAAATATGTTTTATTATGCGGGGGTCCCTCCTCTCGATGTATGCTGTAATTGGGTTTAGACAAATTATATTCGGCAGTTAGTTCCTCTAGGGGTCCTTTGGCAAACCTTATCTGTTCTATTTCACCTTTAGGTTGGATAGTTGAGGGGTAAATTTGCCCCTCTGGTGATTTGGTCATTATGATTGACCTCGTCATTCTGAAAAAGGAAGTTTGTATTATTATTCAATATTATTGAAAGTCACTAATGAGATTGCGGTGTGTTTATCCAATATTTCTACAATTGCATAAGGTCCATGGCTTTCACTGTCTAATTTATTCGTTTCTTTTTCAACATAGACCTTGTCTCATATTTTTCCGGTGAAAGGATTTAGTTTTCTGTCGTAGTGTAGTTTAGAGTGATATTTAGCGTCGATTAAGTTTTTAGCCGCGATATCTCTTATTTCGGTTAGCCGAATGAACTAGGAGTGCGACCTATTTTTCCAAATACTAATTCGAACGGAGTGAATTTGGTTGCTTCATGAATTGAAGTGTTATAAGAAAACATGGCAAAAGATAGTAATTTGTCCCAATCGTCATAGTAGTCAGCGTATGATCGGATGCAGTCAACCAATACTGCGTCGCTTCGTTCTAAGGATCCATTTGATTGAGGCCTACATCCTGAAGTAGTTATTTGGGTAATTCCGAATGTTTTTGATAACTTTCTTAGAACTGTACCTATAAATGCACTTCCTTTGTCTGTTAGTATGGCTTTTGCCGCTCCATACTGAGAAATTAAATTTTTTGCTAGAGCGTGTGCTATTGTGTTGGCTATAATGTCTGGTATTGCCACGGCGATGCAATATTTTGATAAGTTGTCCTGCATAGTGAGAATATGTCGATTTCCATCGGGTGTTATTGATAAGGGTCCTACTGTGTCAAGGGATACGTTGTCAAAAGTGTCTATGGGCGTATCGGTTATAATCATGGGTTCGTGGGTTTTGGCTCGAATTATTTTTTTGCTCCTGACAAACACGACATGTTCGCACGAAGTCAGTGACTTGCTCTTTTATTCCTGGCCACATGAATCTTTCGCGTATTCTTCCATAAGTTTCATTAATCCCTTTGTGCCCTCCTATCTTGCTTTCATGATTTTCCATTATTATCTGGGCTCGATCTTCTTCCGGTGGAATTCGCACATTCCCATGACATACTATAACTTCGACATTTCTGTTATCGAATATTTCTTTTAACATCTCCAAGACAGTACCTTTTTGTACATCCGCGATTAAATCTCCATGAAGTGAAATTCAGAATGAATTTACGTTTTCTCTCTTTAGAGTTACATATAGGTTATGTAATCCAATTCTTAAATTTTCTTTAGTTAGCGGATCGAAATAATTTGATTTTATAATTACTGTGTAGATTCTATTTTTTCCACGAGGAGTTATTAAAATATGACCTATTTTTGGGTGTTTTTCTTTAATCTCCAGTGGATCGATGGCTTTAATGTCTATTAACAACCTTCCTATGGAAGTTGTGAATTCGCAATCCTCGGCAAGAAAATGAACGTAATTTCCTCTCAGATACGTTAAATTTTCTCTACAACTTTGTATTTTTGGGGGTGTGTTGGTGGTAAAAACTTGCTGATACATGTCAGGTAATTCAGGTTGCACGCTGGTTACAAGGGTGGAGTTGTGTTCACCCTCCGTTCTCTCCATCGCAGGCTCAGTTGCTGGGACCTCGTTTAGTTCTATTTTTCGGGGATGATAGGTTCTTTCTGTTGTCAAGAACTTTTCCAATTCTTCGGGTGGTTTTGACAATGGGGTGGACAAAGCTTGAGGTACTCCAAAAGTGGATGGTCGAAATGTTGCCATGGTATCTGGGGTGCTGTATACCTTAGCTGAGGGTGCGAAGTTCACATTTTTTCGTTGTTCAACGTCAGATTTTACTGTTGACTCCGAGAGTAGTTTTTGTGATGCCATCACTTTTGTGTTGTTGCTTTCATTTTTACTCTTTGTCATTGGAATTTCTATTCCTTTTAATTGGTTTTCGACCTGAGTTATTAATGAGCTTATTCTTTGGTCCAATTCTGTTTCACTGTCTGGTTCTACTTCTTCTATTGTTTGAAGGATTTCAGGATCGTTTTCTCCTTCGGATACGGCTATGATCCCTCGGTAGTCCTCTGAGTTTTCTTCTATTTTTTCTTCCTTCTCCCATTCCTTATGCGTTTCAAGGAATTCATCAAATTGGGAGAATGAATTTGCTAGATCTTCTCTACTCACTTTTGAATTGGTTTTTTCTCTTCTTTTGTCTTCATTTTCGGAAGCACTATCTTCACTGTCACTTTGTGGAGGACTCACTGCTATGATGGCTCCTATGTCTTCATATTCTTCCGATATTTGCCTTTCCTGAGCGATTTCTTCTTCATTGAATTCCGGGAATTGCTTCATAGAATTAGGTGGAACGCTTCTGGATAGTTCTCGTGGTGGAAAAGCCGTCAAAAGCGTGTCTAGGCTAGGCAACATGCTTCTTTTCTTTTGCAGAATAGGAGGTGCAGACATGTCTGAATCGCTGGAGATATCTTCAGACTCAGAGCTGTCCTCGTGATAATTAGGTTGGGGTTTATCTCTTCTCTCTTCTACTCTACGTCGAAGCAATCTTTTGCGTATGCTACTTTCGTTAGCACTTTAAGCAGGCTTGGGAATGACCCTTGATATTCCTGAACTTGTAGCTGTTGAATCGGTACTTGTAGAAGTTGTTCTTATTGCTGGCTTAGATCGTTTTTCAGAGCCCTCTTTTGTTTTTCTCGACTGTATAGGTAATAGTTTGGCTGTTTTCTGTTTGTCTTCTTTTTAACTCTCTTCCGATGAAGTTTCTAGAATGGGATTTCGAGAGAGTGCGTCGGCGTTCGTGTTCAATTTACCTGGTTTGTATTTGAATTGATACTCATAGTCTCGTAATTTCAGACGCCATCGAACCAGTCTTTGTCCTGGATCTTTAACTGTGCTTATTCATTTTAATGGTTCGTGGTCACTAACCAACGTAAACTCTTTCCCGTAAATGTAAGGTCTATAGTGATGGACGGCATATACGACGGCGAGGCATTCCTTTTCTATGGTTGAATAGTTGCATTCTGCGCTGTTTAATACATGAGATAAATAAGATATTGGTAGATCCATGCCCTCCTTTTCTTGACTTAATACAGCATCAATTGCATAACCTGAAGCGTCAGTAGTTATGGTAAAGGGTTTTTGAAAGTCCCGATATTGGAGAATAGGGCTTTCGCATAACGCTTGTCTCATACTTTTAAAACTCTCGTCTTCTTTGGGTCCCCAGTTAAAGGGAAACCCCTTTTTTAGAAGGTTGGCTAAAGGCTTTGTCTTTGCAGCAAAATCTTTAATAAACCTTCTGTAATATCCGGCTAGTCCTAAAAATTGTTTTATATTCTTCGGATTTTTGGGTGTGGGAAAATGTTGTACGTCCTCAATTTTCTTTGGATCGGGCTTCACACCTTCGCTGCCGATTATGTGACCTAAGTAGGTGATTTCTTTAACTAAAAATTCGCTTTTCACGGGCTGAATCGATAGATTAGCTTCTTTTCATCTCTTTAAGTGGCGTTTCACCTTCTTCCCGTGTTCTTCTATAGTTTCTGCGTAGATTACTATATCGTCGAGATAGACGAATAGTTCTACCCCTTGCAGGCCTAAAAGCACTTGATCCATTAATCGTTGAAAGGTTGCGGGTGAGTTTTTCAATCCCATAGGCATTCTAATGTATTCATAATGTCCGTTTAAGAATGAAAAGGCTGTTTTTGGTATATCGGCAGGGCTTAGTTCAATTTGGTGAAAGCCACTGGCTAAATCGAAAACCGTAAAGTATTGAGCTTTACCCAAGTGATCCAATATTTCCGTAATATTCGGAAGTGGATAAGCGTCCCCAATAGTCAATAGTATGATCCATCTTTTTGGGAATTATTAACATGGGAGAGCTGTAGGGTGATTTTGAATGTCCAATTGCACCTTCCGTTAACATTTTTTTAATTAAAATTTTTGCTTCTTCCTTTTGAGAGGAAGAAAATCGATAAGGACGTACGTTGATGGGTATGTAGTCACTAGTATGTATTTTGTGGTTAACTATGTGCGTGGGTGTTAAAGATTCTCCAGTTAAATGAAAAACATCCGGATATTCTCTGATTATTTCTGTTACATGATCCAATTCTTCTGGATTTAAATGTTTTAGTTCTAGAATGTTTAAGATTGCTTCTACTCTATTTTCTGGTGGTGCGTAATCCTCCTCTATAGAATATTCGTCTAATTCATCCCCTGGTAGTTGATAATATTCCAACGGGATGAGTTCTTGTGGATCTATTTCGACTTCCAAGTATTCTTCGGTAGTGTTTATGTCATAGATGTGGCACACCCCGTTGGAATTCGATACCACAGCCTCCCCCATCAACAGGCTCTCTGTTGATTTTATTAAAGGTAGATACCCTTCCTTTACTTCTTGGTTTAAAATTCCTACGGGCACGACTTGAGGCAATCTTGCTTTTATTTTAATTTTTCCTGTTCCTTCATAGTCCGTTATCTGATCCTGTGTTACAACCCAACCTAGTTAATAATTTATTTATTTATTTTTCATTTATCACTTCTTATTGACCCTTTCCTGTCGTTAGGCTAGAGTTGTGGAGGCGTCCAAACTGCCATCTTTTGAAAGACTCTCAAGATGTTTAATTATTCCACTTAAAATTCCACTATTTGAATTTTAAGCTTTTTGTGGGATTTCGCGTATCCAATTCCCCTCATCAAAGGGGGTATAACCTTTTGGTCCCTACAGTGGAACCTCCTTCTTTTATATATTGTGAACTTTGCTTTTATTTCTTATTTATAAGCACAAACTTGAAATTTTATTATGGAGTGGGTTGGGCTTTCCGATAATAATGTTAAACACAATTCAATTTTGTTTTACAAAATTTGAATCTCATTTATTCTACAACCCCCACATAAAAATTGCCCTAAATGGAGAACGACATGTGTACATATAAGTTACTAATATTAGGAACGATACAGACTTACCGCTTTAGATGTACATTCTTTCTCACTTAAACTACCGAAAGAGATGAAGGCAGTTCAATAATACAATCTTTGCGAAGGGCTTTCCTCCCTTGCGGGCCGAAATATAATGTTTTCTTCGTTTCACTAAACTCGTGGTCCCTTACACTGGACCACTCTAGTCTTAAGAAGGAGTGTACCCGTACACACACTCAGGATTCACCTGTGCGGGTCGAACACTTACACTTACACCTAATTCGCTTTTTAATATTTGTTTTTACGGGAAGATGGATTCCAGTGGCCCCTTTTAACCAGGATTGAAGGTAGTACCCTTTTACACTCCTTTAATCCCTTTTGCCTTTTTTTCATGAAAACAAATATAACCTAATGGAATAGGATTTCTTGCCGTTTTGAGATTCGGCAAGATATCGCATTCTCCTTTGGTTATCTTTTTAATTTGTGACTCTCAATTTTTAATATTTTTACTTACGGAAAAATGGATTCCAGTGACCCCTTTTAACCAGGATTGAAGTTAGTACCCTTTTATACTCCTTCAACCCTTTTGGCCATTTTTCAATAATGAAAAACAAAACCTATTTGATTGGGATTCCTTACCGTTTTGAGATTCGGTAAGATAACCCAATCTTATTGGTTCTCTTTTAATTGTCACTTTCGCGATTCCGTTTAATATTGCCGGAGGCGGCCTTCGCTATGATTTGGGTACACTTTATTTAGAGACACAACGTTAGACTGATGGTGCCAAATACCTTCAACGTCCCTGCTACACTATTTGGTGTCGAAACGTGGGACGTTGTACTACCGTGTAGTATTCTAACGAGACGGGCGTCGCCGGGTCTCTTAACAAGAGATTTGTTGAGACTTCTTACTCGATCGAAGAAGCTCTCCGAACTGCCTTGATCATTTTCGATCGATGCTCCTCGTCGACGCGTTTTTTTTAAATTAGTTTAGTGGGGGATTTTGGTAGGTTGCACATTCCTTTATTTGGTGTTGAAATGGTGGTGATGGAAATGATTGGAACTAGGTTATTAGACTGCTGCTATTGCAGCATTTTTCGGAAGTATTGTAAATGTGAGTATTGCACCAGAAAATTGTATTGTGTAATTTATTCTACAAGAATTGCTTAAAATTTTTGGGCAATATGAAATTCTGCTGGTTAAGCTTTTTATTCATTTTGCAATTATACCTATTGAAATGATTAAGTTGTACAATGTTTTATTTGTATTCATCTCAGGATATAATTGCAAGGTTTTGCTTTTCCTCTCAAATTTGAAAGTTATTATGTTTGACCCTTTTTATAGTATCAGAATGTCCCATATTGCATAAGTAAATTTTTTATTCATAAAATTCGGTGCAATAGGTCAGGAGTTATGCTTTGTTTTAGTTTCAAGTGCGCTAAGGGTGGGACGGCAGGGTGTAGTAGGGTACGATGAGGAGCGGAAAGATAGATACTAATTGCGCTTGTTACGGTTGATCAGAATCACTGTGCGCCAGCGTGTGTTCGCCGAGGAGCATCAACACTATGCTCCTTGCCTCTATGTACACGGTAGCTTACGTCGTGTGTGTCGCACCTTGCGTGTGACATGAACCAAAGGTGTTTGACCGCGAGCCACTCACACTATCTTACAATCTTACGCTTAACGATTTTTATTTGAACTCATACCATTCTTATTCCTATATTTACATTTGCAGTTTCTATGTCATTTCTTACATGATTTTTCTTTTCATGATCGCTTCCGCATTTAGTTTCAATAATTTAATTTTCTCTTATTTTCTTATTTAAGAAAAAGGAAAAGAAAGTGTATTGAGAGTGAAAGCACTCTCGAGAACATTATCAGGGATGATAATTTCTTTTATTTTTATAATTTGTGAAAGGGCATTATGATCAATTTTTTCTTTTAAAATTAATTCTACCTCAATTTCTCAATTTTGCTTGCTATCATTTTTACTACATATTTATAATCAGAATTTTTAACGTAAATAACGCTGAGTTTGCGGAATTTGTAATATTAGTGTTGCATCAGCCTTGTCCCATTTATTCGATTTTTTTTTTTAATATTATTGAATACTTTTATTTTAAATAATAATCCTTTCCATTTCCCCCTTTCTCGCGGGGGGGGGGGGGGGGGGGGGTGTAACAACCCACACCGGATTTTTCTTGATATCGTCCCCGATAGCGATGATGGTCAAGAAAATTGAGAATTGTTCTTAGCCTTGAATTTTCTCCTTTTAGTTTTGCATATTGATTATTTTTTTGGTTTTTTTGTTTACTGAAAATATTCCTTTTTAGATTGAGTTTTGACAATTTTTTTAATATGTCTATATTTTCACCTTATCTCGCTTCCACTCTGGTTATAAAACGGGAGGGAGTAGGGGGAATTATAGCGTTCGAATGTGCTTAGTATGCGTTTTATGCAGTCTGTTCATGTGTTACGGTGCAGTCAGTTGTGCAACAGGCTTGCTTATCCGTGTATTTTTCGTTTTTTTTTTGTTAGTTTCTTTTTGGTGTTTGTGATTTTTTTGAAAAAAAATGAGTGGTGTGCCAAGTGTTATTGATGGTGGGGAATTGGCCCACATTGTTCAAAATTGGGACCTTGCGTTGGGAATCCCGAGTCTGTTATCACTTCGTGATTTCCTAAACTCGGAGCTCAACTTGTTATCGAAGGAGGAAATTCCTACTGAGTCTGGATTTGGGTAAGTTTGTTTAAAATTTTTATTCATTCTAAAATTCTTCCTCTATGAGGAAGCAAATACATTTGCTAACTGGAAACAAAGTAATATAAATATATATATACCATATATATATTAGACAGTCTCTTTTTAAATTGAGGAATGACGAAATTATAAGATTTAATTGAAAACTTCGAAAGTTCGACAATATTAAAATGAGGTCAAAAATTTTAATATTTTAAATTCCGATTTTTTTTAAATGGAATTTGGATCATTTAAAATTCTAAGGATTCTAAATTTTACTATTTATAATTAAAAGCGTTCGAAATTGTTTAATCAGAAATTGAAAATCCAAATTTCAGTAATTTTTTAATTGAAGCAGTCAAAATTTGATATTTCAAAATTTAAAAGTAAACTGAATCCTTCCAGATTAAAGCTTCTGAACGCCTAAAATCTTAAATTTTTATTACATGACATACTTATTGGTTAACGTTAAATTAATTTGGCAAATTTTTCTAAAAATAAACTAAAATGAATTGGATTATATAAAAAAATTAAACTTTCAAATTAAATAGTTATTTTAAATGGGAACAAAAATACTTTTAATCACCAAAATTTGTAGTAAAAAAAAAACTTCTTTATACTCACTTTCCTTTAAAATTTCAACTATTTGAAGTAAATTTTGAATCGCCTGAAAATTGATAACCCTCGAATTGCTGATTATACATTTCTAAATTCAACTTATTCAATTTTTGATTGCAATATTAAATCCTACAAAATAAATTAAAAATGCAGCTTTCAACATGAAAATTCGGAATTCTAATTTGTAACCATTTGAAATTACTGAAATTATCCAAGTACGAGTATCAATTTCAGATAGTTTATTTTAATTGAATTATTTTTTTAATATGATTTCTGCCAATAAGAAAATTCACAGTTATTTTCACAGTTCAAAAATGCAGAATTTATATATTGCGAGAAATATTGTGAACCTTTAATGTTTAATTTTGAAAATCAACACTGAAAATTCTTCAATACTTTCGACTTCTGGCTTTAGAATTTGAAATTGAAGACTCTTTGAAAATCTTGTTATTATTATTATTGTTATTAAATTTTGAATTTACTACTGTAATTTTATTAGTTTTATCACCCTTCAACTTAAGCGATTTTCAATTCAAAACTTTTCACTTCAAATAACTAAAAATATTTTGAAACATTTTTTTGTTTAAATAAAAATAAACTTCAGACTTTCAATAATAACTTGCATTTGCCAACTTATAATTAATGCGGATTTGGCGTTTTTCAAAATACAAACCCCCCTTTTTTATACTGGTCATTTATTCAGTTCTTTTAGGTATTCCCAACTTTCAATAGTTCTACTTTTAATTTTTTCAAAGATTTTTAATTCATTTTGAAATAGTCTCTAATTCTCTTCTAGATATCAGATCCGTTTCCGGGATTGGGTGGAAGCCCCAAAACGAATTGACATATTTCGTCCTTGGGTTAGGGACGATATTTCTTGTCCGCCAATTCCCCGACCCCTTTTCGATCACACGCACTGGTACCAAGAATATATTTATGTGCGGGGCCTCGAACGTTTTGACGTTCGAGGCTTTTGGGCGCCAGTGAGTACCTTTTTACTAAATTATTCGTTGTTTGATTGTTTGTTATTATTATTATGGAATATTAAACTTTACTAATATTTTTATTAATACGTCTTAAATGTAGAGTTGTACATTTTTTTCGTTTTTAAGATTTATATTTCAGAATTGCATAATTGCTTTCATTATTTATTTTATTTTCATTATTTGTTTTATTTTTAGAGGGGCTTCGTTCACCCAAATTCTATGGATCCCGGGAATAATCACCCTAGGCGCTTTCGCCGGGGATTGTATAGGGCTGGTGACGAGCCGTTCTTCTGGTAGAATTTTTTTTTTACCCATTAGAAGCTAAATAGCATGGTTTCCTTGATTCTAAGAGAATTTTTATTTATTTGTTTTTATTGTTTTCAGTGATTTTAACTCCCTGCCCAGTATTCCCAACATTGTCGGATATACTCCAGAGGATACTGGTCTTTCTTTAGTGTTCGTTCAAGAACACTCATTCAACCAATTAGGGGAGGATGAGATCATTTTTAAATGGGGCTTGGTGAGTTCACGGAAACCCTTCTTTCATTGGCTGACGTGTTTCTTTATAAAAACAATTTTTTTTTTTTTCTTTCTAAGTGTAAAAATTTTTTTCTTGTGCGTTTCAGAGGACAGCGGGAGAGGCTTCGTACTTAAAGATTTCAATGGCACCGGGGTTGAGCCTTCTTGCTTCGCGGAGGGGGGGGGGGGTGCTCTTAATTTTTAAATTTAGTTTATAGTCTTTATTTATTTATTTTCTGTAATATATATATATTTTTTTTCTAATAAATTTTTATTGTTTTCTCATTTAATGAAATCTTCTGTTGCTTGGCAGAGGGGGAAATTAAAATGGGTATATTTAATCTTGAGGATTATTCCTATTTTATTTTATTCGGGAGTCATTTTGAATGTCAATCACCCTCATCCACTTTTATTTTCTTTCTTCGCCATATTGTTAGTGTTTATTTATTTTTTTATTTATTATTTCTCCTGCATGCGGAAGCGACCGTTTCTAATTCCTATCTCCTTAGTATTAAACTAAAATAGTTTCTACTCCAGCTCTTGTTCACTATTATTAGCTTAGTCGTTTATTTTTCTTTTGTTTCGTTAGTTTAAACGGGTTGTAGGCTTTGAACTGGTAACTGAATTGTTGCCGACTTTTGTTTCAATGCAAGTGCAGTTGTCTTTGCCATAATAGTGGACATGTTTTGGTTTGTGACCTGGTTCACATCTATATTTCTGGGCGAAGTAGTGGGCACTATAATGCCAACAGGGTCCTTTATCTCCGTTGTGGTTGTTACTGGAGTGCGAGTTGATAGATTAGTGTAGCTTTCTCGTTGATCCATAATAATTACTTCGCTGTTCGCGTCCATCATTTGCAGATTTCTATCATGCTTCGATGTTCGTGTCCAGGTGCAGAATTTCCACTTGGTTAGGGTTGCTAAGACATAGGCATGTCCTATGTATAGTATGAAAACTAGTGAGAGAAATCCTAGACCAATATAGGAGCCATGAATCAATTTATTTTGACTACTCCGCAGCTCCTGCTGCAGACTTATACCGTAGTGTTGGTTTTCTAATTCGTCCAGGGTTTCTTCATTTT
Organism: Andricus curvator; assembly: GCA_932195095.1. Lineage (NCBI taxonomy): Eukaryota > Metazoa > Arthropoda > Insecta > Hymenoptera > Cynipidae > Andricus > Andricus curvator. The sequence goes on along the minus strand of CAKNYM010037888.1, from coordinate 7,325 downwards.
TGGTAAATTCCGCTTCTCCAGGGGCTGCTTCTCTAGAGGTTATGTGGCTTTCTTCTCTTAGATCCTTCAGGTTTTGGCTTTGAACTATCAAGGTTGATATTCGGCTCAGATTTATCTGAATTATTGGTTCATATATCATTTCAGTAGATCCCCTTCTAGAGTTGGGTCCTGTCAGGGTTTCTTCTTTCATTTTCAGTATGCATCCTGGAGCCAGTTGCACCAATCCCACTCCTCCCAATATTAAATCTAATCCCGAATGGTCAGGGCAAATTACTTGGGAGGTAACCTCTTTGACAATAGAGTATAGCCAGGCCCTTATGGTAGTTAGGTAGGTCCAAACAGGTAAGACATCGTATTTTATTCTTACCTCACAAGTTTCCATTATCTCCATCGATGGTTGGATCAACAGCAGACTCTCGCAGGACGGGCGTTTGGAGGTTTCTAGTATTGGTAAATTGAAATTGCATATATATTTATGTTCGTGTTGTTTGCATGTTTTTAATTCTTCTAATTTGAATAGCATGTATGTTCTTTGAGAATTTTCCATAATTATATATTCATAATTAGTATGGATAAAAGCTCTTCCTGTTCCATTTTTCAGAACTGATTCAACTACCGGCAGTGAATGCATTTGGTAGATTGAATAATCAGTTCTGTCCAACATGGGTATATCCATTACTATTCTCATGGATCCATTTTTGCAGATTATGGTGACCTTGGCAAATGCAACGAGTTCTTTAACATTTACTTGGGGTCCAGGAACAGGGAAGTCTAGATTTCCTGCGTGATCCTGTATGCTCCTGTAGATGGGTTCCAGTTGTTCTGAAGTTAGTAGTGAAGGATGCAATTCTCCCTTTCTCGCTGAGTGGATGACATCTATTAGTTCGTGCGATGACCATATATAATCTTCCAAGCCTACTTCTATAGAATGCAGCATGGCTTCAATTTTCCCGGTGACATTTAATTGGAATACTGATTTTTTTGCTTCGTTGACGTCGTCCAGAAGAATTAAGCTGAATTAAGGTAACATGAAATATTACTTCAAGTTATATTAATTCGAACTCTGTACAGGCTACAAAGACTCGCTTCGTTCACTCGTAACCCGGAAGCTTGCTATCGGAATGCCTACGTGGCATTCCAAGCTCCCGACGAACTAGCCTGCGAGCTGACCTTCGGGAGCGAAGAAATGTGATTTAAAATCATTTTAAATCAAAATTCTCTTTCCCTGTGGGAATGATTTGAAAAATAAAAATGTCCCAAAGGACCAACGCACCCCCCCCCCTCTCTCTAAGATACCTATAGGTTAAGGAACGGGGTAGCTCTACAAGTTACCCCCATAATTTTAAATATGAAGAAACGAAGGAAGGAAGGGACAACGAGCCGCTAATGAAAAGCCCGCGGCGGCGTGGATACACATATGCATATGCACTACACCACCATACTCTATCTCCCTTTTTCACAGGTCGGGTATATCTCCGTCCCTTTCTCGCGCGTATCCAGGCTACACACACAGCATTCCCATGCTCGTCGATCGCTCTACTCTTCTCTCTCCTCCTTTCTTCCTCCGCATATTCCTACCATAAGAGTATCTCTTTCTTGCATATGACCGAGCTGTGCTGCTGTGGCTCGGTTCTCTGCTCGCTATTCCTTGCTCTCTCTTTCCACCCTATCCTCCCATAAATTCGTCCCGCTCCTCACCCAATATACTAATCACTATAGCATAACATCAAGCCCACGTGGGGTACCAAAAGAAATCCACGTGCGCACTCAACGAAAATTCGTAGCGCTGAAATGCTCGCTTTTCCATAATTAAAAAAAGGGGTTTGGAACTAATATACACTTAATTTTAAGTTAAAAATTCCAACCTGCATCTATTTTGATACGAATTGAAAATTGACAATTCTCTTGAGAAAGCATAAAAGACTTCGAAGCACCTTACTTCCGTAAAGTGCTGGCGAGGTTCCTGTCTCACAGGTGCGAAAAATCGAGCGAAGACATTTAACAATACGAATTTCGCATACATAGAAATAAAGCTGGAAATCATGCAAGATATCCCTTCCTTCCCCATAAAATTCCGCAATTCTGCAAATATCCCTACTTAGATCACCCCAACTATGAGCTGTCAAGGTGCATCGGACAGAAGTAAATTTCGCAGTCACTTGGGCAACCTGGCACGAGCCGGAACTTCCCAGACTTTTGTCCGTCCGAAGTCGGGACCGTAGAATCGCAGTAATTCTTTTTTTTTGGGAACTCTAGCCCTTAAGTCGCGAAGCTTACGTCCAGGTCAACGAAAATTTCTTTCGGTACGGGAATTAACGGAGTGAACCGCCGGGATCGAGTGAGGGGCCGGGAGAATTTGATCTTACGATCCGGACGTTAAAATTAAAAAAAAAATAAAATAAAATAAAAATCTCTTGCCGACGGGAGGAAGACAATAACTTGGGCAACCTGGCACGGGCCGGAACTATCCAGACTTTTGTCCGTCCGAATTTCGGGATTGAGAATGGAATTATTTATTTTGGGAATCTAGCCCTTAAGTCGTAAACCCTCGTCCAGGTCAACGAAAAATTATTTTCGGTACGGGAATTAACGGGAGTGGACCGCCGGGATCGATGGATCCAACCAATTAAATATAAATTCTCGATACGGACGTTAATCAAATAAAATCTCCGTCCGACTGGAGGCAGGCCTGTGACGGGAGTGCCATAGTTCGTTGCGTCATATCCGGCCTGTGAAAACAACAAAATAAAAAAAATTAGTCTAGACAAAATTGCATCTTTTCAAACCTCAAAACGAAAAGGAGCACTTTTCTCGCAAGGACTATAATTGCTTTCTATGGGAAATGGTTATTCTCACTATTTCTCATAAAAGCGAATTCGAACAATCGATAGGTGTTGGCTCATGACTTGTGTGTGCATGCGAACTCGGTGAGAACTAGATTCAATTATCACTAGATAATTGGCGCGACAAAAAGAAAAAAAAATCTTAAATCTCGCCCGCTCGAGACGGGAAGAAAAGTCCAGCGAACAAGGGACATCCTCGTTCTCCCTTCTGTAGCCTTCTTCTCTCCAGCGGTAGACATAGGAAACCGGTAAGCAATGCATCGTTGCAATTGACTATCGTTAATTTTGATAAGATTATTATCTGTGAATTTGTTCATATATATGTATATGTTAGGCTCCGAACCCGAAAACGCCCAATGGGCGTTTAAACCGCACGCACCTAGGAGTGGGCATTTCTGAATGCCCCGAACTACACTGTTAAAAATGTTTGCAATTTTAATATACATTTAATATACATTTGTATATTAAATCTAAAATCTAGGTATACCAAATCTCCGTTAAGAGACTATTTTATTAAATTTCATATACCGCATATTGATCATTTATCAGGAAAGTCAGATATTTGCACTTTACACAAATTAAAAACAATTTTGGCAGCAATTCTCAATTATAAATAATCAAACATAATATTTTCTCCTGGATAAATATAAATTACACTGGTTTTTAAGAGAAAAGTTCAAATTAACAAATAATTGAGAAACCTAACCTCCAAGCACCTGTACTCACGTTAAAATTCTAACATTCACAGCGAATTTTAGAAGAAATTCCACCCGTACGTTGCACTTTAATTGTAAGTAGGAATTAAGTCGACGAATTCACGGTTATTCCTTTATTTTTTAATATTTGACAGGATCTGAAGGAATCAAAGAACTTGTTGTTTTCACGCACTCTGTTTTACCGACTTTAATATACATGTATATTAATTTTACAACATGATGGTATATTAAAATTAATGTACGGTATGTGCAAATGACTTTACTCACATGTATATTAAATTTCGACCAGATTTTTTTAACAGTGTAGGTGAGAGCGCTTTTAAGTGCACCGAACTAGGTGTGGGCATTCTCAAATGCACCCACCTAGGTGGGGCAAAACTGAAACGTCCCGAACCCGTTCTAGTTGTCTTTAGATACAGGAAACGCGTTTTGGGGAATAAACAAATTTCTTCTTGTGATGAAAAACTGGTATTTTTTCTGAGGCACATTCTGAACCACACAATCCTGGTAAAAGTCAAGGATGAAAAAAGACAGTTATATATTAGATAACTGATGTTGTAAAGTGATAAAGACGATATAATTACTATTGTTATTGTTTTCGTTATGTCAACATTTGCTAAACATTTTTAATAAAGATTAGGTACATAACAATTTTTTTTATTTAGATTTTTTAAGATAACATTTCTTAAACAGATAGCCAATGTAATAATAGTAAAATTATTCCAAATTACCAGAGAATATGAATTTTCAACAAATAATTTGAATTTTCAACAAAATATTTAGATTTTCAGATGAAGAAATTAATTTTTAACAACAACAAAAAACGAATTTTCAACTAAAGTTATGAATTTTTAACCAAAAAAATGAACTTTTCAGAAAGTAGTTCCACTTTCAACTAAAATCTTTAACCTCAAAAGATGAATTGTAAACAAAAAGATAATAATTAATATTTAAAAAACAAAATGTTTTAATTTAAAGTAAAAAATAACTGCCATTCAACCAACAGAAACGAATTTTCAACAAACAGAAACGAATTTTGAACAAAATGCTTGAATTCTCTACTAAAACATATTAATTTTCAAGTGAAATTTTCAGTTGTGTTTTTAAATAAAGAAACTTATTTTTGCAAAAAAAATCCTATTTGTGATAAAAATCTAGTAATTTTGTTGAGCCACATTCAGAAGCACAGAATTCTGATCAAAGTCAAGGATGAAAAAAAAACAGGCATCATATACTAGATAATTAATCTTAAAAATTGATAAAGACGATATAATTACTATTTTTATTGTTATGTGAAAATTTCCTTTACATTTTTAATAAATATTGGGTACATAACTATTCATTAGTTTTTTTTATTTAGATTTTTCAAGGTAGAAAAAAGTCTCCACAGGTATCAGTTATGTAATAGTTGCATCTGTTTATTTTTACACGAACTGTTGATGCATCCAAAATCTCCTACCATAACTTTCCTCAACCAATAGACAAAAGTACCCCCCACGAGAGTAGTAGTACATTTATCACATTGTGGGCACCATGGCAAATGTTAACTGTGAATTAGTGGATAATGACTCAAAATACGAATTTGGAAAAAAATAATGGACAGGATAAGCGGAAAAACGGAAAGTGAGTTAATTACATCAGAAACATATGAAAAATTAATGAGTGAGATGGAAGAGGACAGGCAGTTGAAAAAGGACGGCAAACCCTTAGTGACGAAACACTACAGACGTTTTGTAACAATTTTGTATCTTATTAGCAATTAGGTGATTTTTTTGGGATAATTGTCATGTACATCTGAGTCAATTCAAATTAACTTCGGAATTCGATGTTGGTAAAGTTTGCACTTGAAAGTTGTTAATTATATTTTTTTTTATTATTTTTTTAAATGAACTTTTTCGTAAAAAATTCAACTGTCTTTTGAAGAATTTATCTTTTTGGGTTGAAAATTAATGTCCCTTGGTAGAAAAGTCTTACTTTTTGGTGAAAACTCATTTTTCTTGTTTGAAAATTACCTTTTTTGTAGGAAATTCAGCTGTCTGCTAAAAAAAATCGTCTTTTGGGTAACAATTTGTATAAAAATGCAACTATTTGAGATCATTGTTTAATCATTATTGTTTGAAAACTCCAATAGTTAGTTTTAAATCCATATTTGTACGTTGAGAATACAAGTATTTGGTTAAAAATTTAAGCATTTTCTTGAAAATTCGTCTTTTTTGTTTAAAAGTTCAACTATTTATCTTTTTTGGTTAAAAATGTAACTATTTTGGTGAAAAATTTGTTTTTCTTCGTTAGAAAATTAGTTATATGATAGAAAATTAATTTTTTTTGTTGCATAATGAACCTAACTCGTGTTTTTTGTATTACCTCAAAATATTTGGAATGATGTTTTTATTATTACATTGGCTATCTGTTTAAGGAATGTTACTTTAAAAAATCTAAATTGAAAAAAAAAACTAATAAATAGTTATGTTCCTAATAATTATTAAAAATGTCTTATTTTTCAACACTAATATCTCTAAACTGACCAAAGAATTTTTGAAACTATTCATCTCATTTGTTTTGCACTTTATACTTTTTTCTAAATGGGTTTGTTATAGAAAAACTTTGTTTATTCACATAACTCAAAGTTGATGTAGAAATAAAAAATAATAATTGATTGATTGATCTTTATTTAAAACTGCAACTGAAAATTGCAATTAAAAATTAATCTGTTTTAGTAGAGAATTCAAGAATTTTGTTGAAGATTCGTTTCTGTTAGTTGAATGCAGTTATTTTTTATTTCTAATCAAAAAATTTTGTTTTTTTCTAAATATTAATTATTATATTTTTTTACAATTCATCTTTTTAGGTTCAAAATTTTAGTTTAAAGGGGAACTACTTTCTGAAAAGTTAATTTTTTTTGGTCAAAGATTCATAATTTTAGTTGAAAATTCGTTTTTTTTGTTGTTAAAAATTAATTTTTTCCACTGAAAATCTAAATATTCTGTTGAAAATTCAAATTATTTGTTGAAAATTCATATTCTCTGGTAATTTGGAATAATTTTACTATTATTACATTGGCTATCTGTTTAAGAAATGTTATCTTAAAAAATCTAAATAAAAAAAAATTGTTATGTACCTAATATTTATTAAAAAAGTTAAGCAAATGTTGACATAACGAAAACAATAACAATAACAATAGTAATTATATCGTCTTTATCACTTTACAACATCAGTTATCTAATATATAACTGTTTTTTTCATCCTTGACTTTTACCAGGATTGTGTGCTTCAGAATGTGCCTCAGCAAAAATACTAGTTTTTCATCACAAGAAGAAATTTGTTTATTCCCCAAAACGCGTTTCCTGTATCTAAAGACAACTAGAACGGGTTCGGGACGTTTCAGTTTTGCCCCACCTAGGTGGGTGCATTTGAGAATGCCCACACCTAGTTCGGTGCACTTAAAAGCGCTCTCACCTAGTTCGGGGCATTTAGAAATGCCCACTCCTAGGTGCGTGCGGTTTAAACGCCCATTGGTCGTTTTCGGGTTCGGAGCCTAACATATATATATCTGTGGAAAATATGAAATTTTCTATGTGTTAAAATTGACGGATATATTTTTGCTGCACCAACCTTGTTGTCTTGTTTAAGGGCATGTGACACAGTCAAATACCTACATTACCGACCTCACTTTTTCAATTTTCCGAATTTTTTTTTGAATCTAAGAACTTTTTTTGTAAATAAAATATCGGGCTGAAACTTTGGAAAATGTATGAGAAGACAATAA
>CAKNYM010037886.1:13363-31655 GCA_932195095.1 Andricus curvator | reverse complement strand
AGACAGACAGACAGACAGACAGACAGACAGACAGACAGACAGACAGACACATTCGTAAAAACCTGTTTTTTGGGTTCAGGGGGTCTCAAAACGTGGACATTTGACAAAAACCGGGGGGGTCAAATTTTACACAAATCTAATACCTTCTCTAGATGAGAATGTAAAAAGGTATTTGAAAAATAAATAATAATTGATTGCGAGTATTTTGTCTATAAATGTTAATTGCCCTGCTTAGAATGAATACATATATTACATTTTTTAACATTGAAATTTAAGAATTTTAAATTAGATTAAAATTGAATTCAAAATCCCATTTAACGTACAATAATCAAGTTAATGTATAGAATTCCTGAAAACAAAACAACAATTCAACGATCAAATTTGCACAAACACAACAAAATGCTCCTATTGCAAATCCTAAAAACAAAAAAAATTGTTTCTTTGCAAAAAAATATAAAAGAGGAAAGAAAAATGAGAAGGCAACTATCCACATCCCCTTCCTTCTCTTTTTTATTTCTTTCATCTTTTTTATTTCTTTCATCTTCTTTATTTCTTTCATCTTTTTTATTTTTATTATCATCAAATCACAATATGAAAGCATGCACAATATTTACCAACATTTCGGTGCTCACACAGCACCCTTATCAAGGCAAGAAAAATTAGAGCAGGTAGGAACAGCGACGAAATAATGACGCTATCACTTCGATACCTGACAACTGAATGTGGGTCAAAAGACAAATCCGTTATAAACAAACAAGAAATGAGAGAAAGTCAAGACCCATGAAAACGTATTGCTAAATGTAATTAATGATACTAGAATACCTTTTGTTTATTTTATCCAAATCAGTTTTTAAATTAATAGACAACTTATTTTGTTTTTTAATATACATAAAGCATTTCCATGAATTCTCTCTTTCTCTCATTACTTTCACTGTGTAAAATTTCAACATTATCCCGGTCAAACTCATGGTCAACATCAACAAACCCTCTCGCATGTCTAGCAAGAACGCTCTTATAACAACGTCCTAAACGAACATCACTTTTGTGTTCCTCCACCCTAGTATTAAGAAGTCTGCCAGTCTGTCCCACATAAGTCATCTTACAGATCTTGCAAGTGATCTTGTACACAACACCTCCTTCTTCAAATTTATCTAAAGGATCTTTACCAAAAGTTATTATTGAATCCATTTTAAATGGTATACGGAAAATAGTATGAATATTACATTTTTTTAACATAAATTCAATATTTTTCGAAATTTGACCAAAAAAGGAAGAACAAAAGTATTGAAAGAACTATATTCTCTCAATTCTTTATGATTATCTGCAGATAAAATGTTACTTTGTTTGTTTTTGATTTGTTGAATTCTTATTTTGATATGTTGCTCAATCAATTTTTGTGGGCAATAATTGAGGGTCCGGATGCAGTAACCGACGCGACGGTACGCTCGGCTTTGTATTCCTTGCCTCCCATTCGAGATAAAATGACGCGAAAAATTATCTGAAACTCCAATTTCAAAAAAAACATTTCGAAAAAAATATGAGCATATTAACCTTAATAAGGAGCACAATTTTCGTGTAGAAAACTTTTTTATGCGATTTCAACTTTGTGAAAAATAAAATATAAACTGCAAATTTCGACGAGCCGAATTTAATGCGTTTTTTAAAATTAACTCGCCGTAACTTTTTTTCGTTTCAACGAAAAGACTTAAAATTTGAACCCCAAGCGTATCATACTCTGTCGCTGCCTACAGAATTTTATTTGTGCATGAAAATCTCAATTGTTTAACAATATGTCGATGTTTGTCAATAGCTATTTAATACCATGCTTTTTCACGTTCGACGGGAAAAAGTATCGAAGGAATTTAGGAGTTCAAACAACTTTCCGCGGAGTAGTTCTTCATAAGGGTCTAAAGAAGTTTTTTGGAAAGTTTTAGATTTTTTAAGCGAAAAATGAGCAAGCCAGCGTAGGTTGATGTGAACGCGCGAAATCTGGACCGTCTTCCGCCTGGGGTGTGAGCGTTTGCGAATGAGCCAACGTCGAGGACGGGCGGGCAAGCAAAAATGAAAACTGATCCATTCTTCTCATGTCATTCTCGAGATAGCCCGCACAATATTATTGATTTTTATGGAAAAATTCCCGTGCGATACACGTTGACAGAATACAACTTTTTTTAATTGAAAAAAATCCAACTTTTCTGTTTTTTATTGTGCAATCAAAAATATGTTACACAGAAAAAAATAGAAGTGAATTTTTGTTGCCGGTAATTTTCAAGTAGATAAAATTAAATTTTTTCGCATCGAAACAGAACAAGATTTAATAGAATTGACATGGTGAGTATTTATTTCCTATGTTGTGAGTAAATCTTAACACGTGAGGTTAATTTTTGTTACAGGCACGAAGTAGTATAAGGAGATCTAACTCTAATATAAGGATATCCCCCATTTTTCCGTGCCCACTTCCTATAGCATACCCACAGCATAGCAGATTAAGTATTGTAGCGCCTCTCATGAGAGAATTCGAAACTGTTGAAAACCAATGGCAAAACCATCTCTGGTTATAACGATTTTGCGCAAGAGGCGCTAGAATACGTTATCTGAAGTGCTATAGGATGTGGGCACGGAAAAATGGGGTTACAATTTTCCGAAATGGCCCATAGAGTTGGATCTCCTTATACTACTTCGTGGTTACAGGTAAAGATTATTCTGAAATCGCTGTAAAGATTACAATTTATTTTTTCTGTTTATCCATCCAAATACACACAAAAAGTAGGTATTTTGATTTCATGAATTTTTCTAAGTTGAATACTTTATTCATCCATTTTATATACAGCATTATATGTTTCTCTAAAAGGACGATTTCGATATTTTCAATTTCCGCGTGTGGCATAATTTGAAAAGTATATAATTCACTTTCGATTCGATATAATTGAGCAGTTATAAGATCTTCTTTTCGATTTGGATGTTTTTAATGCAGTTTCAGGTTATTACCGTGTGGAAAATTTTTGGGGCAGTCTTGAATCATGCTAAAGCCAGTACAGTTTTTCTCGAGCCTGTCTATTCACGCAATACTAGCCTGGCGGTACACTGGCGCTGTCTAGTTTTTCTACGTATTTCATTTAAACCCTTCTGCTGTCTAGTCCCAGTCTTGGCGCTGTCTAGTCCCAGTCTTGGCGCTATCTAGGAGTTCGTTAGGATTTTGCATATATGAAGACTGTCCAGATTTTATCTATATATAGTTTCTAGAAAGAATCACGGTTTGGACTTGAACAAAAATTACAGAAGTGAGTTCAGAAAATAATAATTTTTGAATAGAAGATTTAGGAAATTACAATACATAATTGCATAAATGCTCAAGTAATAATTAAATGTACACTTTTGCATATTTAAGATACTAAATAATAATTATTAAAGGTGATTGAAATCTTAATATACGAAATGTATTGTTAACATCGATTTTGCTTAAAGAATGTTCAAAAAAATGTATTTCATTCGAATTATATAGTAAAGTTATAATAAATGTATATTAAATTTATATTAATTATATTATGTACAATGCTTTGTATTATATTTATAATAATCCAGAAAATCAATATTTAATTTATTTCAATTATTATTGATTGCGTAAATGATAACTAAGCCTAACGAATTAATTGTTCATGTCATAATATAATTAAGCGAGAAAACATCACAGATTACAAGAACATAATATCTCATTCAGTCTTTCTATTGAAAAATGATACTTGGCTCAGATTTGGACGTTATATCTTGTACGCACATTTTTAAAATAATTAAACATATTAGAACCCTAAGCTAAAAATATAATGTAAATTATTGCAAAAATGATTTCAGACTTCACAGTCGTAAATACTCTCTAACCAGAAGAAATAGGATGATTAAAAAAAAAAATAAGATTGAAAATCGAAATACACTGCCGAATTTTCAACCAAAAAAGAATAATTTTCAAACAAAAAACACGGATTTTTAAAAAAAAGTCGATTTTTCTACCAAATAATTGAATTTTCAACTAGAAAAATTGATTTTTAACCAAACAGTTGCATTTAAAACCAACTCGTTGAACTTTTAAGCAAAAGAGATGCATTTTCAACAAAAAAGTTATGACGAATCTTTTAGAATAAAGTTGCATTTTCAACCAAGAAAGATGAATTTCTAACTAAAAATGATGACTTTTGGTAAAAAAAAAAATTTCAACCATAAAGGATGAATTTTTCATCCAAAAAGACGGATATTGAAAAAAATTGATGATTTTTCAACAAAATAGTTACATTTTCAACCTGATAGTAAAATTTTAAATCAACAATAGTCCGGACCAAAAATATAAGAATAGACTTTTTGATTAAATATAATTTACTCTTAACCATTGAGGACAAATTTTCAACCAAAAAAGATGACTTTTCTACCAAAAGATATATTCTCAATTCAAAAGGGTAGATTTTCTATCCAAAAGGCTAATGCTTAACAAAACAGTTGAATAGTATAATTTTCAACTAAAATAGATGCATTCTGAACGAAAAATGCATTAGTAGACTTTTTAAAGAAAAAGGATTCATTAAAAAGATGAATTTTCAAGAAATCAATACTGCTTTCTTGGAATAACGTTTAACTACTTTTCTTAGTTGAATTAACTAAGAAACGAGTTATTTCAACCAAATTCTTATTTAATCTTACTAAGAAAAGTAGTAAAAATAAAAACAGTTATTAGAACTACTCTTCTTGATTCCTTAAGGCCCTAATGTATTTTCATTAGCTAACATGAATGGTTTAAGCAGTCAATTTGACTAAGAATTTAGTTACCAATAAATAAGGAAGCAGTTGGATTAACTATTTTTGCCAACTAAGTAAACTCAGTTGACGATTTACCAGGAATTTTTCTTAGTTTATAGTTTGCGAGACAAAATCTCTACATGGGTCAGTTTAAAAAAACTGGAAAAAGTCAAAGAAATGAATACCAAGGCAGGAGGATGACTTATTTTATTTTCACGAACTTTTTTTCTGAAAATTTTATCCCGAAAGAGCCATAAGACAATTCGTTAGTTTTAGTGGATTACAATTGCCTTTCAGTTTTTTTAAGTTGAAGATACTCTACTATTACTGGAACTTTTCGAGAATATGAAATAATAACTGGCTAATTCAAAATATTTATAATGATTACTCATCTCAAAGGTTGATTGGAAATGGATAGAATGGAGATAATACAAAATACAATATTCATAAAATTGATGAGCCCTTGAAGTAACAACTTAGAAAATAAATAATAAAGATAGACTAACAACCTATTTGGACAATCCTTTTACCCGATCACGAACGATGGACAAGTTTTTCGATCCAGACCCCTTTTTGCACTCGCAAACGTTTACGCTCGAGACGGAACGGAAGATGGTCCAGATTTCGCGCGTTCACATCAACCTACGCTGGCTCGCTCATTTTTCGCTTAAAAAATCTGAAACTTTCCAAAAAACTTCTTTAGACCCTTATGAAGAACTTCTCCGCGGAAAGTTGTTTGAACTCCTAAATTCCCTCGATACTTTTTCCCGCCGAACGTGAAAAAGCATGGTATTAAATAGCTATTGACAAACATCAACATATTGTTAAACAATGGAGATTTTTATGCACAAATAAAATTCTGTAGGCAGCGACAGAGTATGATACGCTTGGGGTTCAAATTTTAAGTCTTTTCGTTGAAACGAAAAAAAGTTACGGCGAGTTTATTTTAAAAAACGCATTAAATTCGGCTCGTCGAAACTTCCAGTTTATATTTTATTTGTCACAAAGTTGAAATCGCACAAGAAAGTTATCCACACGAAAATTGTGCTCTTTATTAAGCTTAATATGCTCATATTTTTTTCGAAATGTTTTTTTGAAATTGGAGTTTCAGATAATTTTTCGCGTCATTTTATCTCGAATGGGAGGCTAGGAATACAAAGCCGAGCGTACCGTCGGTTATTGCATCCGGACCCTCAATTAAGAAAAAGGATATTCCTAACTATATTCAAATTCTCTTTGTGAAATGAAATGTGGGACAAACCTAGAGCTCTGTCAACTAAGTTTTTGATTACTGCAATTTTGTTTTGAAAAGGATGAGCCGAAAAGAAATTTAAAATTCTACCTGAATATGTACTTTTCCTATACCAATTGGTAATAATATTACCATCCTGACCTTTAATTACTTCTACGTCTAAAAAACTGATTCTATTATTGTTCTCTATTTCATGGGTGAACTGAAGTTTTGAATGAAAACTATTGAAAGCATCAAAAACTGCCCTAATGAAAACTAAGAACACAAAACAGGAACACAAAAGTGATGTTCGTTCAGGACGTTGTTATAAGAGCGTTCTTGCTAGACATACGAGAGGGTTTGTTGATGTTGACCATGAGTTTGACTGGGATAATGTTGAAATTTTACACAGTGAAAGTAATGAGAGAAAGAGGGAATTCATGGAAATGCTTTATATTAAAAAACAAAATAAGTTGTCTATTAATTTAAAAACTGATTTGGATAAATTAAACAAAAGTTATTCTAGTATGATTAATTACATTTAGCAATACGTATTCATGGGTCTTGACTTTCTCTCATTTCTTGTTTGTTTATAACGGATTTGTCTTTTGACCCACATTCAGTTGTCAGGTATCGAAGTGATAGCGTCGTTATTTCGTCGCTGTTCCTACCTGCTCTAATTTTTCTTGCCTTGATAAGGGTGCTGTGCGAGCACCGAAACGTTGGTAAATATTGTGCATGCTTTCGTATTGTGATTTGATAATAATAAAAATAAAAAAGACAAAAGAAATAAAAAAGAGAAGGAAGGGGATGTGGTTGGTTGCCTTCTCATTTTTCTTTCCTCTTTTTTATTTTTGTGCAAAGAAACAATTTTTTTTGTTTTTAGGAATTGCAATAGGAGCATTTTGTTGTGTTTGTCCAAATTTGATCCTTGAATTCTTGTTTTGTTTTCAGGAATTCCATACATTAATTTTTTAACATTATATTACAAATAAAATTTTTAACGCTACGGGGTTTCGAACCTACATCTATACCTGAATCTCTCGCCTAGCAGTTGGTAGTCTTAACCATTACTCTATACCTACAGAATTGAAAGTCAATGAAAAAACCATCCTCATAAGCCACAGCTCAAAAAAGTTATAACAACAATTTTTTAACTCTTCTTTTTCATTAATTTTTTTATTATTATACATCATATAGATGTAAAATAAATGAACTGTTAACAGGAATATAAATAAAATAATTGTTAAATAAATAATTCAGATGAGCATTTAAAATTTGTATCCACGGAACTTCGAAATTTTATCGCGTATTGCGACAAATTTTTTAATAGCAAATTTTTTAAAACTTTCCTATAACGGTTTACTTTTTAGGTGTTTTAGACTAATTTATCTTAAAGATGGAACGAATAATTTTTTCCTTAAAAAAAAGAAAAATAATTGTTTTAGCCACATTTGTATTCATAGTTTTTCAAAATTTTAGAACACATGAACAGTCTTAAAGTCTCGGTGAATTGATATTAAAAATGTTATAGTAAAACAAGAATAGCCCGACTAGAACCCACGTAGGAATTTTGACATAAAAATAGCCTACACAGAGGATTCAGATTTTACTGAAATAGCTCGACTAGTCCCCGACCAGCCCCCGACTAGAAATGTTCACCAAAATGAACCCCACTAGCGACCGACCAGTCCACGACTAGGGAGATTTCCTACAAAATTTATCCGACTAGCTCCCGACTAGTGCCATACTTTTAAAAGGGCCAAGTGGGGCTATTTCTACACGGGTTATAATAAACGCTAATTAAATGTAATGAAACGAGATTATACCATTTTTTCAATTTTTTTATCAAATCACTTAACTTTATATTTTGAACAAAAATTTAGAAGATTGAAATTACTTACAGAATATTTCAGATAAATGACTAGTCAAAGAGAGTAAAGAGAGTAAAGAGAAAATCAGAACAGAAGAAGAGAGGAAAATACAAAACAGCTTTGAAGGAATTATGAAACTATTATATAAACAGTTGAAGGAAAGTAAAAGTACAGAGTTTGCCAGCATGAGAAACAGCAAAGGTGAAATGCTATATGATATAGACGAGATAGTAGACGCTTTAAAAGACTCCTTTAAAGAACTATTAGGAGGTGAAGATATAGGACAACAAAACTGCGACATAGAACATAATGCATTAGAAAACCCAATTGAAAAAGTATGTGTCACTGAGGTCAGAGACATAATAAAGAACTTGAAAAACGGTAAGGCTGCTGGTGTAGACAGTATTAGCGCTGAAATGCTTGGAGAAAAGCGATTATCGTACCAATATATAAAAGAAAGGGAGCCAAAATAAACTGCAGCAATTACAGAGGTATTAGTCTACTAAGTACCGTAAGTAAAATATACTCAAAAATACTTATTCGTAGGGTAATGGAAATCACAGAAGAAAAAATATGGGAAGTCCAAAGTGGATTTATGCCAGGAAGATCATGTACAGATCAGATATTTAGCCTAAGACAGATCACAGAAAAAGCTTGAGAGTAGGAAAGAAAGTTTTCTGTGCATTTATTGACCTAGAAAAAGCATTTGACAAGGTAAATAGAAGTAAACTTTGGGAAGTCCTTAAAGAATACGGAGTAAATGGAGGGCTCCTGCAAGCAATAAAAACAATATATACAGGTAGTAAAGCGAGTGTAAGGGTGAATGGGAAACTGAGTGACTGGTTCGATATTATTGCAAGGCGTGAAACAAGGATGCGTTATGTCCTCGTTGCTATTTATCATATTTATGAAGAAGTGTCAAAGAACTGCACTCTTCGACGAAGAAGGTGTAGATCTCCAAACAGTCAAGGTACGTGGGTTAGCTTTCGCAGATGACAAGATTGTTATGGCAGAATCAGTCGAGGACTTGCAAAGAATGTTGAATATTTCATACAAGCATGAAGGACATGGGACTCAAAATTAACGTAAATAAAACAAAAATCATGGTGTTTGAGGGAAAAAGTGAGAAAACAATATGCAACATTGTCCTAAATGATGATAGATTAGAACAAGTTGACAAGTACGTATATCTAGGTAGTCTATTCACTAGCGACGGAAAAATAGATGGGGAGTTAGATAGGCGCATAAATAAGGGTAAGCAGGTTATCGGTAGAGCAGGGTCCATCCTCACAAATAAAAACATATCAAAAAAAGTTAAAATGGCCATACATAATTCTATATTCGTACCGACTGTACTATACGGAGCGAGACATGGACCTGTCAATAAAAGGACAGGAGTAAAATTAACGCGAACGGCATAAAACCTCTGCGCATAATATGCGGGAAACCACTGATGGACAAAGTCCGAAACGAGACAATCCTCAAAGAATGTGGTGCAAAAGAGACAATAGTTGACACATGGGAAAGAAACCAGTTAAGATGGTTCTGTCATTTTGAAAGAATGAAAGATGAACGACTGACCAAACAAGTGTATAAAGGTAAAGTTACCGGCAGAATGCCCAGAGGTAGACCGCCGAAAGAATGGTTAGAATCTGTAAATGAGACATTAATCCGAAGAGACATAAGAAGCCATAGAAACACAAGAGCTTGCATGAAAAAATGCATGGACGTGAAGGAAGCTAGAGTAGTATGCCAATACAGAAAAGTGTCGCGACAAATAGTTTGTAAACAGAGTGACAATAGAATAAATGACGCCTGAAACAGTGACCTTGGATACTAATGGGCCCAAGTGGGGAACCATACATAACAATTTTGTGAGGCTCTTCACTTGGGGTGATCGCTGGAGAGATTGATCAGCAACCTGGGTCGGAGCAGTGTTGCGGAATAAACGTGTCATTTAAACAAATAACACGAGAATTCCAGATCAATCTAAAATATCTATACCTAACACCTATATACCTATATACCTTATACCTATATACCTACCTACTTTACACCTATATACCTATTTAACTTATATCTATCTACTATATACCTGTACCTATACCTATATACACACTACTATTTTCCAACCGAGCAAGTCACGCCTACCCCGAAAGGGTAATGGCTTAATGGTATAATAATAATAATAATAATAAAAGTAGGGATGTGGCGACCCCATCGCCCGAGAGCTCCGGCTCTTGCAGTCAGCCACGTTGCTTTGGGCTAACTCCCCAATGCAATGAATTATGCGGTTACGACACCAGTATCGCGCAGTGCCACCCACAATAGGCCTCTCTCGGATGGAGGCTATGGTTCAGTTGGGAGTGGCAATAGGACCGAACCGAGGCGACGACCAGGCAATGGCCCCGGACAAACGCGAGAACATCGATTTAAATGGTCGGACCAACTCAGGAGAGACATCCTTACCTGTTGGCAAAGAAGCTCACCGGCGCGAAGAGGATTCATGCAGAGGTTACATGACCGTTGGGTCAATATGCACCCGGAATATGCTCATCAAACGCCTCAGTATTTAAGAGATCAGGTATCCTTTTTGCGAAAAAACGGATATTTATTAGCCAACTCAACAAGATTCCGGCTTGCCAGCGTCAGGCTCATTCCATCGCGAACCGGATGCAAAAGGCTGTTCTTCTGGGATCACTTCATCTGGTCCGTCAACACTGTTCCTCATAACATTCCACAAAGATTGGTAGCTCTAAAAAAGTATCCAGAGGTGAAATTTCATCTCCAACTGTCCCGTCTGCCGCGTAAGATCATCCGCGGCTAGAGACCTGACTCCAAGGAACAGTGTTGCCCGATGTTTTCTCGCGTAAATTTCCCGCTCTTGCTTACCTTCTAGGACAGAAGGAGCAGAAGCGGATGACGTACACGTTCCAGTTGCGTCGGGATTGGTTGCTTTTAAAGAACCATGATCGTAGCTTCCGGAGCCTACAACTTCTCACAAAGTAAAATAAAAGTAAAAAAAGCCGGCGTAGGGATGTGGCGACCCCATCGCCCGAGAGCTCCGGCTCTTGCAGTCAGCCACGTTGCTTTGGGCTAACTCCCCAATGCAATGAATTATGCGGTTACGACACCAGTATCGCGCAGTGCCACCCACAATAGGCCTCTCTCGGATGGAGGCCATGGTTCAGTTGGGAGTGGCAATAGGACCGAACCGAAGCGACGACCAGGCAATGGCCCCGGACAAACGCGAGAACATCGATTTAAATGGTCGGACCAACTCAGGAGAGACATCCTTACCTGTTGGCAAAGAAGCTCACCGGCGCGAAGAGGATTCATGCAGAGTTTACATGACCGTTGGGTCAATATGCACCCGGAATATGCTCATCAAACGCCTCCGTATTTAAGAGATCAGGTATCCTTTTTGCGAAAAAACGGATATGAAGCTCTTTATCAACAAGAAGAAGAGCAACATCCTCCATCGAACATTCCACCCGTTCCAGCAAGACCACCTTTGCAGATAGCCGATAATGCTAACATGAGAAGTAGGAGATCTATCCACCAAAAAGTCTTTCTCAGGATGGACAAATTAGCTGAAGCTAATACTGCTCTCCCCGATTTGCTCCCCGAAGATGTTAATCTCTGGAATTTGAACTGTGTTGTTTACGAGAAGGCGGTGTCCTTGCTTAGCGACAGTAGAAGTAACGAAACTTCAGTACGTCTGAGTAAGACTCGCGAGCGCATTGCACAGCTTCAATTCAAAATTGAAACGGCGAGACAGCATGCATCAAATATTCAGTGCGTGATTAGGTACATAACATTAAATAAAAACTTCACTCCAAAAGTTAGGGCATTTGCTCGAAACTTGAGGTAAGCAAATCACACGCTGAACAAGTGTAAACTGTTGACCATCAAGCAGCACTGGACGCAAAAAATAAGATCTCTTTCAACAGCGAAACAGCGCCTTGAACGGCGAGTAAAGTGGATTCAGGAAAATTCCACCTTTTCTACGCATCCTTCCCGTCTGTTCAATAAAACGTCACGTGCCGTTAAAAATCCGTCTAGTCGAGAAGAGATTCAAGACTTCTGGGAACAAGTATATGGAGATACTTATCAGCTAAATGAAGACGCTTCAGATATATCACTCTTTCGTAACTTTTGCCAAAGGCAAAGGTTACAAGGTCCAGAGGAAGAGTGTCCACTAAATACTGCTGAAGAAGTGAAGAAAGTTATCGCTAGAACTAAGAACTTTTCAGCGCTAGGGCCAGATAAAATCAACAACTTTTAATGGAAGAAGTTTACTTCTACGCACCATCATCTAGCTCGTATATTTACTACTTTCTTAAACGGAGAACAACCCGTCCCGCAGTGGCTAGTGGAAGGACGCACGGTATTGATTCCTAAGACCGGAGATTTGTCAAGTCCAAAGAACTACAGGCCCATAGCTTGTTTAAACACTAGCTACAAGCTATTCACTGGCATCCTCAAAGAGAGGATATTAACATCTATCGAGCCTGTATGGAGTGCAATAGTTGAACAACGTGGATGCAAGAGAGGTCTGGCAGGTTGCAGGGAGAACCTGTTAATAGATAGGTGTATCACCCAGGACTCGATCAGGTATCGACGCAATCTGTCCATGGCTTGGATTGACTACCGTAAGGCATTCGATAACACGAACCATGAGCTACTTATTAAGCTCATTGAGTGCATGGAGGTGCATCCAAAAATAGTGAGATGCATAAAAGAGCTTATGCTCTTATGGCGGACAAGATTTGTCATAACATCTGACAAAAGACAAGTGACTACAAGCTATATCACATATAAGAGGGGGGTCTTCCAAGGAGACTCTCGAAGTCCGATACTTTTCTGCATCTCCCTCTTGCCTCTATCTATTGTACTCCGAGGCAAAAGCTCTGGATACCTATGTGACCCGCCGAACAAAAGAGAATATAAGGTCAACCACCTTTTATACATGGACGACCTTAAACTCTTTGCTTCCTCGAAAGAGGACCTTAACATCCTTGTGGAGGCGGTAAATAGGTACTCTATAGCGACTGGCATGAGCTTCGGACTGGACAAGTGTGCCTGCGTCCACCTACGCCAAGGAAGATTAGAAACTACATCATCGCGTCACGATCAGGATGTTCAACTCATAGGCGGAAATACCATTCAACATCTTGGTATTGGAGAAACATATACATATCTTGGAATACCGCAAGCGGAAACCCATGATGTGCTTGCGTTAAAAACGGCCCTTGGAAAAAGGTATCGCCAAATTCTCAGAAAAATTTGGGCTTCCGAATTATCTGGAAAGAATAAGATCCAGGCGACCAATATGCTGGCCGTTCCTATACTGCTCTACACGTTTGGTGCAGTAAAATGGAACGTCGATGAGTTGAAGCAACTTGACCGAAGCACACGCAAGATGATGACAATCCATCGAAGTCATCATCCTAGATCTTTCGTACCTCGAATATACCTCCCTCGAGATAAAGGGGGTAGAGGCTTGCTGAGCTTAGAGTGTCTTCATCGCAGAACGGTTCTGGCTACAGCCTGCTCAGTTCTGAATAGCCCCATAAAAGTAAAACATAATAATTAGTTAATCAGTTGGTTAGACGCTCGGACTTCACCTTAGAGGTCCGGGGTTCGATCCCTGAGCCGGTACCTCTGAAATTTTTCTATGTATCTTTACCGAGGTTCTGGTGGTTCGGATCCCACCTTAAGCTGTAGGTCCCCCCATCATGCACTTGACTGCAACCCAGTCCGTGAATGATGGGGTAAAACCAGGCTTTGCCCAATATGTCAGGGCACACGCTCTTATCAGATCACTTGATTGCATTATAATAATGCGTCCGTGACTGATAATATATACCGGGACAGCCCCGTGCCATACCATTCAAAAAATAAATAAAAATCCAACTCCAGCCAAAAATGCCTTTGGACATATTGGGCTGCAACCATCTTAAGCCTGAGACATTAATTTATAATAATATAATAATATAAAACTTAAAAATAATATAAAAATATAAAAAAAAAAAAATAATAACCATGCCGAAGGTGTTCCCGCGTTGTCGTCGCGGTAGGGCTTGAGCTTTCCTCTCATGAATTTGGCGGCTATGTTGGCCGTAGCATTGCTACTGACAGGGTTTCCCATGCCAGACAGGCAGAGAACGAAGAGGAAAGTAAATAAGAGGAACACCAAAACCCATAAATAATAATGGAGAGTATTTTAAAAATTTTGAAACGCTTGTCGCTACTTGAGGATCGTCGGGCGCCCCTGGAGCCACCGCTAGGGGCCACAGCATGCGGGACGGTGGTGATGGTGAGCTGCGAGATGGTCAGGCAGATCTCACTAATCAAACAGCTGGCCAGCAAGAACATCTGCGACATACGGTAAGCAGTGAAACATCAACTGTGTCTGCTAAGGATGCTTTGGCTAGCGTTAGCTATTTGCAGCCAACCACTTCAACAGAAATACCGTGGGAGATCATCAAGTGGGATACCACAATGAATGAGGAATTGATGCGTCTCTATTATGAAAGTGCGAAGTTTGAAACCTCACGCAAAAGAGGACAAAATTTTAGAACGAAATTTGCCAGAAAGTATCCTGAAATAGAGAAAGGCGCACTAAGAGATCTTATCGCTAAGGTGAAGGACATCAGGTCTA
The DNA here is from genome assembly GCA_932195095.1 of Andricus curvator. Taxonomy (NCBI): domain Eukaryota; kingdom Metazoa; phylum Arthropoda; class Insecta; order Hymenoptera; family Cynipidae; genus Andricus; species Andricus curvator. The sequence goes on along the minus strand of CAKNYM010037886.1, from coordinate 17,101 downwards.
ATCTACTCATCTCAGAAGATCGAGCAATGGAGATTAAACAGCAGGTTGATTTGGAGCGGAAAAACAACTGCAATGAACAGCAGTTAGAGGATGATCCAGCACCACCACATCCTCCGGAGGTAGATGGCCCTAATACAATCAGTGCCAGAAGCAGAGGTCCAACAACCAAGGAGGCGATTAAAATGGACATACGATATGAACCGAGATGTGATGCGCTCTTATTTTTTGGCAAAGAAAAGTGGGCAAAGTGTAAGGAGAGAACATCATCGTCTCTTCTTACTTAAGTACTCAGGACTAGCCACAAGGATAAATGAGCAGAATCTAGCAGATCAAAAACGCTCAATATCTGTAAACAAATTGCTTTCGGCTGTTGAAATAGCTGCCATCGAAATGGAAGTGGACAGCAGCTTCCTATTGATGAACGTCCATTGGAAGATGTGGACAACGAGGACTTGATTGCAGCTGAAGGCATAGGTGCTAGGGATAATGAAAATCAAGTACCGGATGGACTAGAACCACATCCAGACATTATAAACGATGTTCTAAACAGCGAAGTCCCAGAAAAGCTACAGCACCTTGAAAGGAATTTTGGTCATGCTTTACTAGAGTTCAGACATGTAAAACCAACACAAAGGCATTCACTGTCCATGATGAACATTACAGATGATCTGCGTGCACTAATAGAGCACCTTAACAACAAGGTTTTACCTATGCATTTGAACGCAACACAAAATGCGTTAGAGGTGCAAACTCTTGTATACTGTGCAGCTGTGGCAACCGTTAGAACGTTGGGCTGCAGAACTAGGCCTATAAATGCAGTCTTTGCCCCAAGACAGGAGCGAGATCCACCATGGAAGATCAGGTTGGATATGGATGTCAGCAAAGTAAGGTGCAAATTGGTTCGACTGACTCAATATAAAAAAGGAAATCGAACCAGAAAGCTGATACACCATGTTATTAAAATCATCCACCCTCGGTAAGTCGAGACATTGACACCAGCAATATTGGATGAGATTATAGACTCCCAGCGGCAGAGACTTGATGATCTTACTGCTAGACTGCGTCGGTACAAGAAAAGTAGTGCAAGAAGGCAACAAAATCGAACCTTCCAGGCAGATGAAAGAAGGTTCTATCGTGAACTGAGTGTAAAGCAAAATAACCAACAAGACACCGAAGTTCCTCAATTGGAAGACATGACTAACTATTGGTCAGATGTTTTGGGGAAAAACTAACAGAAGTGATTTGGACACTAAGTGGTTCCAACTGGAGAAAGCAAGAGCAAGCAATAACCCTGAAATGGAGCTGACGAACATCACAGATTTAGATGTTTCAGCTGCAGGGTAGTACGTATATGTTGTCTAAAAAACCAGACGCTCAAAATCCGTCTGAATTTCGACCGATAGCCTGTCTTTCAACAATATATAAATGTCTTACAGCTATCATAGCAGATAAGGTATATTCTCACTGCGACGAGAATGACATCCTTACAGAAGAACAAAAAGGATGTTGTAAAAACTCCCGAGGCAGTAAAGATCTAGTCACCATAGACGCTGTTGCCATGACGCAAGCTCGTAAACATCAAAGGAACTTGCACATGGCATACATTGACTACAAGCAAGCGTTTCCTTCCGTAACACATGACTATTTGCTTGAAGTCTTAAAAGTATACAAAATTTGTCCACGCATCATTGACTTTCTAAGTCGTGCGATGATGCTTTGGGGTACAACAATCAAGTATTTTGATCATGGACAACCAAGGATAACTAAATCAATACGCATTACGACGGGTATATTCCAAGGACACTCCTTCAGTGCATTATGGTTCTGTTTAGCGTTGAACCCACTGAGCAAAACTCTAAATAGCATGTCTCATGGGTTCAGAGTACATGATAACGAGGATGGTCATCAATTGACCCATCTTCTATACATGGATGACCTGAAGCTGTACGCTAGTTCGGACAAGAGACTGCAGCAAGTGATCGATGTCACAAAGCAGTTTTCCAACGATATCCATATGGAGTTTGGACTAGATAAATGCAGAACAGTGCATTTGATCAGAGGAAAATTAGGGACCGTAGAACAATAGAACGATTTCGTGAATGACATCGAGGCAATGGCTGAGGGCGAGTCATATAAATACCTGGGTATTCTCGAATCCAAGGGTATTCAGCATACGATAGTTAAGAAAAGCCTAACGACTGCCTTCACTACAAGACTCAAATTGGTTCTGAAGAGTTCTCTTAACTCGGCAAACAAGATCAGGGCAATGAACATCTATGCCATCCCTGTTCTCACGTACTCCTTTGGGCTCATCAAATGGTCAAACACCGACCTCGAACGATTAAACAGAATCATCCGCGTAGATATGACGAAACACCGTATGCACCACAGTAATTCGGCGATTGAAAGGGTAGTTCTACCACAGCATAGAGGGGGTAGGGGCATTGTAGATGTCAGGAAACTGTGTGAGTCACAAGTTATACAGTTGCGGGACTATTTTAACAGCAAGCGAGATGTTACGCTTTACAATACGATCTGTGAAGCGGATCTTGACTACACGTGCTTGAATTCGTCCTCAGAGGAGGCCTTGAATATCAGGGCAGAAACCATAGAGGAATTAGAAATGCAATGGAGACAGAAAGCCATCCACGGCGAACACCCCAAAACGTTAGATCAATATGAAGTGGATAGTGAGGCATCCAATATTTGGCTGGGAAAGGGAGTCCTGTATCCAGAAACGGAAGGATTCGTCATTGCGATTCAGGATAGGGTTGTCAGCACCAGGAATTATCGCAAACACGTGTTACATCAAGACGTGGTTGACCGGTGCCGATTATGTGGAGATACAAACGAATCCATTCAGCACATTATTGATGGTTGTCGCGTAATGGCTCAAAGCGAATATACGCATAGACGTAATGATGTGGCGGGTATTATATATCAACAACTTGCCCTAAACCTAGGACTCTTGACAGAATGGGTGCCTTTCTATAGATACACTCCAGTTCCCGTTTTAGAAAACGAAGATTACCTCTTATATTGGGATTTTACTATCCAGACGGATCATTACATCCAAGCCAATCAACCCGAAATCGTGATGCGAGAAAAAAAAGTTGGAAGAATCTACAGAATCGACATTGCTTGTCCACTTAACCGAAATTTGCAGGCAACCTATACAACCAAGATCCATAAGTATAGAGAGCTAAGGCATGAAGTAAAGGCAATATGGAGGAATGTAAAACATGCATCTGTTCATCCTATTGTGATTTCGGCTACAGGCAATGTGCACGCAAGATGCAGTGAACATGTTGAACATTTAGGAGTCAGTAGGGTACTGGCGGCAGTTCAGAAGGCGGTTTTATTAAACACCTGTCGCATTGTAAGAAACTTCCTAGACCATCAGGAAGCAAGTGACTAAGAACCTATGGCGTGATACATGGTAGCTCTAAGAAAGCATCCAGAGGCGACTGTTGTCACCGCCAACGCTCACGGCCGCTGTGTAAGGATAACAGCGGTGAAGACAAACTGCAAACTACACTTCTGCTCTGAGAAAGATCACAACAAAAAAGCTCGAAATTTAAAGAGTCGCTTTGGAAAAGCTCAAGCGATTCCAGGTACCAGAAGCTTTCACTCTTTTATCCCAATCCTTTGAATTCGAAATACAGAAAAGTCTTAAACGAAAACGTGATCAGTGAGAGGCAAGGGGAACTCACTCAGAAAGCACCCCGATATGTGAGA